>BQNB010036320.1:0-50216 GCA_026074375.1 Tanacetum coccineum
ATAGTGACTATGCAGGAGCAAGCTTAGATAGGAAGTCCACAACAGAAGGTTGTCAATTCCTAGGATGTAGATTGATTTCATGGAAGTGCAAGAAGCAGACTGTAGTTGCTAATTCCACAAATAAAGCTGAGTATATAGCTGCTTCAAATTGCTGTGGATAGGTGCTTTGGATCCAAAATCAATTGTTGGATTATGGATATAACTTTTGCAGACTAAGATTCATATTAATAATGAGAGTACTATCTGCATACTGAAGAACCATGTTTTTCATTTGAAAACAAAGCACATTGAGATTAGGCATCACTTTATCAGAGATTCTTATAAGAAGAAGCTTATCCAGATGATCAAGATTCACACAGACCAGAATGTTGCAGATTTGCTCACAAAAGCATTTGATGTTAGCAGATTTCAATATCTGATTGCAAGTATTGGAATGCTTAACCTCTGAATTATTGATTGAGGGGAGGTTAATTGTGTTAATGTGCAACGGATTATACACAAATGATGATTGGAATGGAATGAAAAAGCTGCTAAGGATGAAATTGGAGTAAGTACTTATAACTTAAAAGTTTCTGTTGTTAAGTATAATTAGTGCTGCTAGTTATACTTAATACTGCTAAGTTAATACTGTTAGTTATACTTAATACTGTTAAGTATAATTAATACTGTGAGAATTGAGAGAAATAAGTGAGAATAAAAACAGAAAGAGAGATGTGTGAACATAAAAATAGATAGAGTGTATTGGTGAGAAAAAGAATTGAGAGAAATAGTGAGCTAAAAAATAGAAAGAGAGATGTGTGAAATCAAAAACAGACAGAGAGAATTTGTAAGTTAAAATATTAATTTGATGATGGCAATGCTGATTAGAAAGGAATTGGAGTTAATGCTGGTGATTCAAAGTTAATGCTGCTAGGCATAACTTACTACTGCTGGTTGTAAGTTAATGCTGCTAGGCTTAATTTACTACTGAGTTACTACTGCTGGGTTACTTACTACTGCTAGTTGAAAGTTAATGCTGTTAGGCATAACTTACAACTGCTGGTGAACGTTAATGCTGTTGAGGGTATTTTCATAAATACTTCGATTAAGGGTTTCAATCACTCATTCAATCGATTTTAATCTTTCATATACTCTCTAATCATAAACCCTAACTCAATTTCATCACTCTTCATCAAAACCCAACACAATGTCGGATCAAAAGTTTGCTGATACTCACAATTTAGTTGCGTTTTTGGAGAAACCCACTGAAAGTGAAGGGTTTAAGGAGATAGTTAATTTTTTGAATGCACACCCTATCAAATATGCTTTAACCGTCAATCCTATAATCTATTGTTCATGTATTAAACAGTTCTGGGATACTGTCAAAGCAAAAACGGTTAATAGGGAAGTATAATTACAAGCCCTAGCGGATAAGAAGAAGGTGATTATAACTGAATCCTCAATAAAGAGAGATCTTCTACTGGAAGATGCTAATGGTGTTGATTGTCTACTAAATGCTGCAATTTTTGAACAGCTTGCTTTAATGGGGTATGAAAAACCTTCTCAGAAACTTACATTCTACAAAGCTTTCTTTTCTAATCAATGGAAGTTTTTAATTCATACAATTTTGCAATGCCTAAGTGCTAAGACTACTGCATGGAATGAATTTAGTAGCAGTATGGCCTCTGCAATAATTTGCTTAGCCACAAACCAAAATTTTAACTTTTTCAAGTATATCTTTGATAATATGGTAAAGAATGTGGATAGTATGGTTAAATTCTGGATGTATCTAAGGTTTGTGCAAGTATTTGTTAATCAACAACTTGGAGATATGTCAGATCACAAAAAGATTTATGTTACCCCCTCACACCTAAAAAATATTTTTGCTAACATGAAGAGGGAAGGAAAAGGTTTTTCTAGAACAATCACACCTTTATTTCAAATAATGATGGTTCAAGCTCAGGAAGAAATGGGTAAAGGTTAAGCTAATCCCACTGATCCCCATCACACACCCACTATTACTCAACCATCTACATCACAACTTCAGAAGAAACAACCTAGGAGGAAACAAAGAAAGGACACTAAAGTTTCTCAACCTAGTGGTCCTACAGAACCTATGGCAGATGAGACTAAAAATGTGGCAAGTGTACCTACACATTCCAATGATCCACTGCTTAGTGGTGAGGATAGACTGAAACTAAATGAATTGATGGAACTTTGTACCAGCTTATCATAAAGAGTTCTTGACTTAGAGAAAACAAAGACCTCTCAAGCTGCAATATAGTGAAATTGCTAGTCTAAAGTAATAATTTCAAGAAGCTAGAAGAAGGAGGTAAAAATCAAGAAACTCCAGTGGCACAAAAGGTAAGGAAGGTTGGTTCAGCTAGAAGGGTAGAATCCTATGATGAAGCTAGTTTGGGTGATCAGGAGGATGCATCCAAACAGGGGAGGAAAATAGCTTGATATATGATGAATGATGTTAAGTTTACATTGATTGATGAGTTGACACAGGGGAGGAATATGATAACCAATGTTTTTGATACAAGAGTATCAGATGAGCATGAAGTTAAGGATAAAAAGGTAGTCAGTACTATGCTGAAGTTACTACTCGAAAGTGCTACAACAACAACTGTTGATGAATTGACCCTGGCTCAGACTTTAATAGAGATCAAAGCTGCAAAACCCAAAGTTAAAGGGGTTATGATTCAAGAGCCAAGCGAATTTACAACAACAACTACAACAACAACAGCCAGCAGCACAAAAACTCACGAGGTACAAAGGCAAGGGCAAAAATGATGAGTCTGAGAAGCCCTTTGAAGAATGAAGTATCAGATTATTTATGATCAAGAGGGTGCTACAAAATCTTATAAGCTCAATAAACAATGCTGAATTGGAAGAAGAAGAGAGGCTTACAAGACAAAGAGAAGAAGAAGCCAACATAGCTTTAAAGAATCATGGGATAACACACTGAATGAATGATGCTGACTATCAAAAATAGCTCAAACAATTACAAGCAGAAGAACATAGCATGTGAGGTATTAAAGGTAACGTCAAATTTTGCGTTTGTACCACTCTTAGAAGCTAGAAAGAAACACTTTTTTCAAAAATGAGATCAAGAAGAAAGAGATGGAACAAACCACCAAGCTCAAGCTTGAACCAAGAAAGCTATAATTGTAAATTATTTGAAAACAGGTAAGGATACGCTCAAGAAACTGTTGAAGGGCTTCAATTTTGAAGTTATACGAAGAGACATGTTATGACAAAGCATTCAAAGAGTTAACACTTGTGTTGACTACAGAAACAGAGTTAGAGTTGAAGGTATTGAAACAGAGGAGCAGTGTGATAGTACTAAGAGAGCAAGGTGATGGGCAGAACAAATCCTACAAAGAAGCAAAAGGTTGCGGGGAATGATGATAAAGAGTGGAGAAGATCTTCAACAATGCTTTGAGAGTTGTGTTTACATGAAGAAATGTGCAATTAATGCTATACCCCTAGCTACCAAGCCTACACCCATTGTAAATTTCCAGATTCATAAAAAAGGAAGGAATGGCTATTATGAAATAATGAGAGCTGATGGAAGTGCCAAGACATACTTATTGTTTAGTCAACTGCTCAAAGAGTTTGACAGAGAAGACTTGAAAATCTATGGAAGTTGGTTAAAGCAAAGCAAGATGATACAAGGCCAAAAGGAAAGGGCTATGAAAGAGTGCTATGGGGTGATCTAAAAACTATGTTTTAAACATCATAACAAGAATGAAGTTGGAGGATACATCCTCACTCTCTATACTCACTTATCTCTAGTTTGTTTAGAGGTATTATGATTCATGTGGAGTACACTTTGTGAGGGTTTGAAATATGCCATGTCTATAGCTTAATTGAGATATGATATCCCTAACACCCTGCAACAATCACTGATAATGCGAATAAGAAGGCTGAAATCTGACTAATGGAATGAAATATGTTTATCAGCTTCTTTAAGCTTATGAAAAAACATCTCGTATAAAATAGTGAAGTGTAAGGAAACATCTTCCGGTATGGTGAAAGACTTTTATGGAAGAAGACATTGATGATTTTGAAGATAAATATCATGTTTAGGGGAGATTGTTGGGATTAAAATCTTCATAAGGCTGTTTGGAATACTGCTCCTTATCAAAGATATAATGCTCAAGAAGAAGGGTTTAATGCAACTACTTGCTAGCAAAAAGATTGTGAAAAATATGCTAAGTAGTTAGTACTGCCAGTATAAACTTAGTACTGCTAGTGTAAATTAGAACTGCTAGTATATGTTAGTACTGCTAGAGTAAAGTTAGTACTGCTGGTGGAGAATGAAGAAAATATCAAAGTAGTATACCACTCTGTGTTACACAGTTCATGCTGTAGGTTTATAAGTTACTTTGCTGCTAAGTAGTTTCCAGAGTGTAATGATTTTTGGTACATAAGTTACAACTGCGACAGGTGTTGACAACTGCTAAGAAGGGAATAAAGATAGATTTAGATAAAGATTGCCTGATGTGATAATATGAGATATCTTTTATTATAAAAGATACTTTATATAGTTATTTGTTTTATAGAGAGATCATGATAACTTAAGAACAATGTAGTAAAGCAGTTTAGAATCCTATGTGAAGTAAATGAAGGTACCATGGGCATAGAGATGATATCATCTTTTCATTGTTTCTGTCAAGTTATCGTGTTAGCTTAAGAGGTATATTGTAAACCCTAACACTAGTATAAGAGTGTTCATAATATATTAGAGGCTAAAATTTTAGTAAACTGTTATTGTTATTATCTTATTTATTACTGTATCATTGAAATTAATCTTAGTATCACTTGACTGAGATTCCTGCATAGTTCTTTGAGATATTCAACATCAAAGTATTACTAATCATATTTAGTATATATTGGAATTTATTCCATACAAACTTAGGCTTATACATGCTAATCAAAAGATCAATCATTGGATCACCATAGATGGTTTGTCCAGTTTGTTGTGATAGATTTGAAAATAATTTCATTTGGTGTTGGAATGTATGTTTGGTAAGGGGTGTTAGATTCTTGATTAATTCTCAAAGAATCAAGGGACGAATCTTTAGAGTAAGAGCATTCTCCTTCACATGGAATGGAGAGAATTGAGGCAAATAACTCGAGTGAAAATTTAAATTTTCTTTTTAATAATGCCCAGAACTTTAACAAAGATATTTTTGATTAACATTCTCTAGTGATTTCTATTAAAAGAATAGAATTCAACAAAAATCTTGGCCAATCCTTCTTGAAGTTCATCATAATTTTAGAAGTTTTGATAATTTTGAAACATGATTTGAAAATAACATATTTAGATAGATTCAATAGATACTAAACGAACTCATGATTGTTCTACATGTCTAGGTTCGATGAAGTGGTTTAAGTTAATATTAAGATAGATTTCATTGAGAATTTTGGAATTGTATGATTTGGTGTACCGTAGTTCTTCTTCCAACGTCATTTCACCTAATTAAGATAGTGAAATTTTTAGTAAGGTTCCCTCATTGAAAGAGGTATCTAGTGTGTGCCTAAATATGACAAATGTGGAGTAACGATTAACTCAACCTAGATATAAAATCCTAAGAGTTAACCCAAACGCTCCTTAATTTGATTTTGCTTATCCAAATATGTTTTCAAAAAAATTACATAAGAATAATCTAATCTCGAAGTGAGTATCATTATGCATGTGTATAAAAACGTTTTTTAATATATTACAATGCATACAACAATTTTTATTATGATTCCTACGTGAGTGGTTTGAAAATAAATATGAGGTTTTTGGTGTTCAAAATTAATATTTTTCGTAAAACTCACTATTTATCGTAAATCCCTAAGGTCTTAAGGGAAGCATAATTAGTTGTGCATTATTCCTATTAGTCATAATTGTACAAAATAGAAAGAAAAATGAAAAAACGTAACCCTAAAAAATTTTTAATTTTTTTGTTCATCAATGAATCCAATTCACCAGACTCAAATTAAATAAAATAGATGAAAATGACTTACAATTTGATAATCTTTATGTATTAGGAATGCTTATTATTGTTGTATGTTGATCCTTCCAATTAGTGTTTTTGTGTGTGGTTGATTTTTGAGTTTTGTGGTTTTTGGTTTCGTGTTCGTCGCACCAGCAGGACGATGGTGAGTTTGGTTTTGAATTTTGAAAACTTTTGACCATGTGCAAAGATAAAGAGTGTCGGGTTGGTGCGGACCCATAATCTATCAGGAGCGGGCCTGAAAAGGGTTTGGGGGCGCGCCAAGATATGGGGGCCACCTGTATGTACCAGGTTTATGTACTTTTAAATTTTGACACGAATTTACAAGGAAGAGTGACTAATTAATTTGTATTTCGCGAATTAAAAGTATTTAACAAGCTTCAGATGAGGTTTTAAATTTTCACGACACGAAATGGAATACAGACTATAATCGAGACTAGAAGAATGGAGAAGCGGTACTAAACACGATTGTATGGAATGTGTTCCATCATTTCTCTAAACCAAGACGTAGATAGTTAAACATTCACATTTAAGGGGTTGAGGTAAGGATTTCGGCGATATTATCGATAGGACGGCACTTTTCGCGATAGAAATGGTCCTTCTAGACATTATCACGAAGAAAGTGATGACGAATTTTCGGATATCATTGTTCGAGAGAGTTGCAACCGTTTTATTGCAAAGGTCAATTACCCTTTATTGCACACATGATCAGGACGTCACGAGTCGAACGTCGTAGTCGATAAGAGCTTTTTATTATCCGTAGTGCTTGTTGTACATGTCTTTTCCAGTGAGCGTACTATTCCGGCTTTGGTAGTAGATATAGCAAGGCGTTTTGTTTCTCGAGAACCAAGATGTTCAAACAACATCCCCCACGAATATACAAATACCTCGCTTTGCACTTTCTATCTACATAATCTCCCGCATGATCAGAGTCGATATACTATGGAGTTCTAAGATCCGTTCCCCTTAGGATACCATAATGCCTAAGTGGCTGAGTACCTTTTAATTTAAACGAAAGATACGCTTAACCGACTTCAAGAGGTGAGAGGTTTTGGAGCCTCGTGGAAGCGATGCACAAAGTCAGACACTAAACATGATATCGGGGTCATACTTACCGTTACGTAAAAATAAACTACCCTATCCTGCCTCGATACTTTGTACTATCAACCCGTACTTCACAACTCCGTCCTTTCGTGAGTTAAGTATCAGGACAAGGCGGTTTTCATTGGTTTAGAATCTTCTAAGCCAAATTTCATTAAGCATTTCTTTAAGATATTTAGATGATTAAAGAAAATACCCAACTTCCATTTGTTTTTATTTTGTAATCCAAGGAATAAGTTAAGTGTCAACCTAGTCATGCTCATGGGCTCGAAACATATCGTCATCATGATTTTTGGCGAAATTCCATCACACATGTCTGACAAGTATCCAATATAATGTCCGCGACATATATTTGAACGATGAAAAGGATTGAGAACTATTTCTTCATGGTAAAAATGTATGTTATCTACCATTCCCAATTTGTATTCATGTTTAATAGAAAAGCTTTTAAATCTATCATACCAAAGCTTTGGGTTTATCTTGTTTAAGACCGTATAAATGGCTTTCTTAATTTTATAAAACATGATCCTGTTTATCAAAGTCCGAATGAATGCTGAGAAGGTTTGCGCCACGTATACCGCCTCATATGTATAAACCGTTCAGAATGCAACTTTATTACATCCATTTAGAATGACTTAAAATCTAAAGCAACAAACATCAAGCCTAATATAAGTTCTATAAGACACAAGTCTAGCAACTGGGGCATAAGTTTCATCATAACGATCGGCCCTCATTGTTGATTATAGCCTTGAGCAACTAACCTAGCCGTTATATATCGAAAACATACACCATTCCTAGACTAACTTATTTCTAATACCCACTATACTTATGAGTCCATATTCTTAGGTTGTGGAACAAAATCCCAAACTCGTGTAGCAATAAAAAGATTTGAATTCTTCTTGGCATGCCGACTATACCAACTTTTTATATCCGTTAAGGACTTACATTCACAATCTTATTGATTTATAGTGTCGATATAAAACAAACGAGTTACTTTGGTTTGGGCCTTGTGACACTAAGGGTTCTTTGATTAAGGTTTACTAGAACATTTTTTTAATGGATGATATCCTAGATCCTTAAAATTGACTCTTTCATCATTTCAAAAGTTTCATCCTTAATGTCATTTTATAGGTTTTTCTTTTTGGTAACCTTAATAGCTTCTTCTTAATCTAAGTCATCATCCACCAAGGGTGATGTCTTAGAGGGTGGAGGAGTTTCATCGAATGTCACGTTGAGTGATTCTTTGATTTTTCCTATTTTTTTTATTAAGAAAGATGCATGCTTTACTATTTTGGGAGTAACCTAAAAAGACACTTTCGTATGACTTCAGGTCAAGCTTGCTAAGGTAGTCTTTAGTGTTTAAAATGAAGCACTTGCTTCCAAACACTTCTTAAAAATAATCAATAGTAAGGTTTCCTACCTCTCAAGATTTCTCATTAGGTGTTTTTCCTAAATATGGCTCTAATTAGGATTCGGTTGAGAATGTATGTTGAAGTATCTACGGCGTTACACCAAAATTTTTATGGTAACGATTGCTCATTCAACATAGTCCTACTCATTTCTTGAAGTGTCCTATTTTTCCTTTCCACATCCCAACCAATTGCATCAAATGCAAGGGATGTTTAGCACTAACAACTTTGGACCCATGAGATATTGGGGACCAAATGTTTGAGTCATTGTCTTATATAAATAGATATGCCTTGGAGTCGATTTGGAACCCGATGAATGGATTAAAGATAGCGGATGCTCTAGACATATGACGGGTAACCAAAAACTCTTCTCCACTTACAAGGCATATAATGGAGGTAACGTCATTTTTGGTAGTAATCTTCGCGGTAACATCATTGGCAAAGGTACGATTTCTAATGACTCTCTTAATATAGATAATGTATAACATGTTGATAACTTAGGATTTAACTTGCTAAGTATAGGACAAATATGTGATAATAAATGTAGAGTAACTTTCTCTGAATATGATAGTGAAATTACTAAGGACGGTAAATTCATAGGTAGAGGTATTAGGAAGAAAGGCTTATATGTGATGAAATTAGGAAATAAGCCAAAAGACAAAATTTGTCTTGCAACGATTAGACCACTTTATAGGACCTTCATGGCTTCATAGATCTTCTAAAAATCAGACTTGGTAGTCAAATTTTGTCTTTTGGCTTATTTCCTAATTTCATCACATATAAGCCTTTCTTCCTAATACCTCTACCTATGACTTTACCGTCCTTAGTAATTTCACTATCATATTCAGAGAAAGTTACTCTACATTTATTATCACATATTTGTCCTATACTTAGCAAGTTAAATCCTAAGTTATCAACATGTTCTACATTATCTATATTGAGAGAGTCATTAGAAATCGTACCTTTGCCAATGATGTTACCGCGAAGATTACTACCAAAAATGACGTTACCTCCATTATATGCCTTGTAAGTGGAGAAGAGTTTTCGGTTACCCGTCATATGTTTAGAGCATCCGCTATCTTTAATCCATTCATCGGGTTCCAAGTCGACTCCAAGGCATATCTATTTATATAAGACAATGACTCAAACATTTGGTCCCCAATATCTCATGGGTCCAAAGTTGTTAGTGCTAAACATCCCTTGCATTTGATGCAATTGGTTGGGATGTGGAAATGGAAGACACATTTCCCATGGCATATAACTTTGACGAGGAAAGTTGTTCCAAGTTACGGGAAAGCCACGAGGTTGGTTTTGTCGACCAACGTTCCTTTTTGGTTGCGGTGTTTTAGCACGAGGATAATTTGTATTGACTCTTCTAGGTGGTGGAGTTTTTGATCTAAGGTTTGGTTTTGAAAATCCAACTCCGGGTTTTGACAATGGTTTGTAAAATTGTTTAACTACATTATCACTAGCAACGGGAACTTTGACGTTGTTTACAATTATGTGTTTTGGTCTAGGACCCAAAATAGATTTTTGAAAAGACACACTTTTCTCAGATCCAGGCGTAGCTGGTGGCGGTCCCATAATTATTTTGGGGGCCGCCTGTTCACTTTGGGGGCCGCCCATATTTATGGGACCTCCATCAGAGGACAATTTTATTTCCTTAGTTCCACTAGATGATGCTTCAAATGAATTAAACCCTAAACCTAATTTATCACTGGAGGGTTTTTGACTACTGAACATTTCATTTAAGCAATGGTGTACTCTTTTCATATTTATTTAATTAGTGGATTCTTATTTGAGTTTTTCATTCTCAATTTAAAAGTGAATTGGCAAATTAGTGCAATTCGAGATAACTCCATTGTTTTCTCAATGATATTTTTTAGTGTGGACCAATATATCTTTATACTGTCTTTTTCTTTTCTAAGCTATTTCTAGTGTTCTTTAATCTTTTGTTCTTAGTGATTATCTTTAGACTCATTTTGCATAACTTATCATTTTAGTTGTTCTAAAGCTAATTTCAATGATGAGTTTTCATTACTAAGTAAGGATGATTAGGAAATACCTCACTTGATGCAATTGAGGCTACAAGTCAAGTATGTGTTTTTGACCTTTGTCATCTTCTTCACTGCTATCGCTCAAGAGCCTCGACAAAGCTCTTTCGGTTCTTATCTTTCGGTGGGTTTTGGTCATTCTCCAATAAAATGATTCGGTGTCACCCGCATCTAAAGCATTTTTCTTTCTGTTTTTACCGTTCTTATCATCACGTCTTTTTGGAACGTATTTTTGTCCGTTTCGAGGTTGTTCACGTATTTCCTCATCTTTTTAAAGAACTTTCTTGAAGTATCTGACCGCATGAAATATTCTTCGTTTACTACCGGAAGTCAAGATCTTATCACTAGATTCTTTCTGAGCCTTTAAAGCAAGAGATTTCCTTTCAACTTTTGCTATGACTATTTCGGAATCTTTTTTGATGATTATCTCATAGACTTTATTGGGTTCCAATGTGCTCATCAAGAGATAGATGATGTTATGTCTTTTGAAACTCTCAATTGTCATGACCTCTTGCTCTCTTTTAGAATGTTGAGCTTAAAGAACTTACTTACGCAGTTTTTTATTGGCTATAACTTCATCAAGAGCTTTAAGACTAGTATTTATAGTATGTTAAAATCCTAGCAAAATCACTTCTATAGATTCGTCTTCGAAATGACAAATTGTTCAATTGTTTGAACCAAAAGGTCGATCTTTTTATCTCTTTGAAAAAACAAAGCATATAGAGATCAGACATCATTTTATTAGAGATTGCAATGAAAAGAAATTGATTCAAATGGTCAAAATCCATACTGACAAGAATGTTGCAGATTTGCTTACAAAAGCTTTTGATGTAAGTAGATTTCAATATTTGATTGTTAGTATTGGAATGATGAATCTTTAAAGTCTTTTATCTCTTTATGTTTTTGTAGAGTTTTGTATGAATTAGTACTGTTATTCATGTCATTAAAAGTTTCTGCTGTTAAGTATAATTAGTACTGCTGGTTATACTTAATACTGCTGAGTTACAACTGTTAGTTATACTTAATACTGCTAGGTATAATTAATACTGTGATAATTGTGAAAATTGCTATGGCTTGTGTTTTCTTGGTTTTTGGACTAACATTTTGCAGGAAAAGCAAAGAAAAGTGTTAAATTGATGATGGAAAAGCTGTTTAGAATGGAATTGGAGTTAATGCTGGTGACTCAAAGTTAATGCTGCTAGGCATAACTTACTACTGCTGGGTGAAAGTTAATGTTGTTGAGGGTATTTTCATAAATACTTTGATTAAGGGTTTCAATCGATCCTTTAATCAATTTTACTCTTTCAAATACTCTCTAACTACAAACCCTAACTCAATTTTATCATCCATTATCAAAATCCAACATAAATGACGACTCTAAAGTTTGCTGATACTCATAATATGGTCGCATTATTGTCTAAACCTACATAGAGTGATGGGTTTGAACAAATTGTGGATTTTTTAAATGCACACCCTATAAGGCATGCATTAACGATCAATCCTACTATATATATTTCTTGCATTGAATAATTTTGGTCTACCGTCGTAGTCAAAACTATCAATAGGGAAGTACAGTTACATGCCCTAGTAGATGGCAAGAAGATAATTTCACTGAAGCATCTGTTAGAAGAGATCTTCAACTAGCAGATGAGGAAGGTGTTGAGTGTTTACTAAATTCTACCATTTTTGAACAACATGCATTGATGGGGTATGAGAAAGTTTAACTTTCTATAAACCATTCTTTTCCTCACAATGGAAATTTCTTATTCATACTCTTTTACAGTGTCTAAGTCCAAAGACTACTGCCTGAAATGAGTTTAGTAGTACTATGACATCTGCCATTATCTGTTTAGCTACAAACCAAAAGTTTAATTTTTCAAAATTTATTTTTGAAAGTATGGTTAGAAACTTAGATAATTTGTCTGGCAAATTTTTGATGTATCCAAGATTTGTACAAGTTGGTAAAAGCTAAATATGAGTCAACAAAGCCAGTGGAAGACTTAGATTTGTTGTTATGGGGTGATTTGAAAACAATGTTTGAACCACATATAGAAGATGCAGTATGGAGGAATCAACAAGCATACAAAGTGTTGGATTGGAAGTTGTATGAAGAGAAGAAGTATCCCCTTGCACCACTTACACTTTTAATGATGTTAGAAAAGAAGCTTAATATTGATTATGAAAGTAAAATGGCTTATCAGCTTCTTAAATTCATCATAAAATAGCTTAAGAAGTAAAGAAGTGTTTGGAAGCATCCTCCTAGTGTTGATGAAGCTTTAAATGAAGAAACTTGATGATTTTGAAGAAGAATATCAAGTTTAGGGGAGGATTGTTAGGATTAAAAGTCTTCTTGATGTTGTTAGAATTATTGCTGCTCAAGTTTGTGTTAATGCTGCTCAGCTGGAGTTAGTACTTCTCAGAGACTTCAGAGAAAATATGCTAAGTGTTTACTACTGCTAGTACAAAGTTAGTACTGCTAGTGAATATTAGTACTGCTAGTGAAAATATGCTAAGTAGTTACTACTGCTAGTACAAAGTTACTACTGCTAGTGAATGTTAATGCTGCTCAAGGTTAAGACTGCTCAGAGATAAGTTAATGATGTTGAGGTTAATAAGTTAGTACTATTTGTTGTTAGTACTGCTTATATAATATGTATTAGTTGTTTATAGAAAAGATTTTAGATACTTAGGAAAGTATTGTAAGCCGACTAGGACTCCTTGGTGTATAAAAGGATGTCCTAGGGCATAGAGTTTGATATCTTTTATCAATCTTTTGAAGTATTATTAGACGTATTCGTATAATTCTTAGCTTCAAGGTCTTTGTAACCCTAATACTTTGAGAGTATTTGTATTATTATCATTAATAATATTGGAGCTTATTTGTTGAATTATATGTTTATTGAATTAATGTTTCATTGATAATTCTTCTTAATATTAATGATTAGATTTCGCATAATCTTTAATATATTCAAACAAAGTTTCTACTATAGTCGTGTTAGATTTATCTAATATAACTAAACCTTAAACAAGCTTAAGGAATTCGATCTATTAAAGTGGGATCAACATATACCTAGAGTAGTCATCTACTATGACTAAGGTGTAGCAGTTTCCTCCGTAACTCCGTACGGCGGATGGATCAAAGAGATCTATATAAAGGAGTTCTAAGCATCTTATCGTTGAGACTATATTCTTAGCCTTGTGACTAGTGTGAGCTTGTTTTCCAATTTTGCAAGCATCACAAAAGTGTTGATCAAACTTAAGCTTAGGTACGTTTCTAACTAATTCCTTCGATGCTAACGATTGAATGAGATGCATATTTGTGTGACCTAATCTCCTATGCCACAACGTGGAGTTTTCATCAATCGTTGCTAGACAAATATGGTCTTTAGGCTTATTTCCTAATTTCATCACATATAAGCCCTTCTTCCTAATACCTCTACCTATGACCTTACCATCTTTGTGATTTCACTATCATGTTCAGAGAAAGTTATTCTACACTTATTATTACATATTTGTCCTACACTTCGTAAATTGAATCTTAAGTTATCTACATGTTCTACATTATCTATTTAGAGAGAGTCATTCGAAATCGTACCTTTGCCAATGATGTTACCGCGAATATTACTACCAAAAATAACATTACCTCCGTTGTATGCCTTGTAGCTTGAGAAGAGCTTTCGAAGCATCCGCTATCCTTTATCTACTCATCGGGTTCCAAGTCGACTCCAAGGCATATCTCACTTGATGCTTGAGCTACAAGACATGTTTCGTCTTTGACCTTCTCATCATCTTCTTCACCGCTATCACTCCAAGAACCTCCGACAAAAGCTCTTTGGTTCTTGTCTTTCAGTAGTTTTGGACATTCTCTAATAAGATGATTTGGATCGCCGCATCTAAAGCATTTTCTATCATTTTTACCGTTCTTGTCATCACGGCTTCTTTGGAACGTCTTTTTGTCGTTTCAAGGTTGTCTCACGAATCTACCTCTTCTCTTAAAGAACTTCTTGAAGTCTCTAACCGCCATGGCGTATACTTTATCTTCACTTTCAGAAGTCGAACACTCCTCATCACTAGATTCTTTCTTAACCTTTAAAGCAAGAGATTTTCTTTCTCCCTTATCTTTGACTATTTCATAATCTTTCTTGATCATCATCTCGTAAACTTTGAGATTCCCGATTGACATTTTGGATATCAATTGATTTAAATATGTTATAAAAAATTGGGAGAAAAGTGTGCCAATTATTCACAAGCCTTGTTTGGAATAGATTAATTCACCCCATAATCGTTTGAGGGAAATATAAGATAGTACTGAAGTCCAGTAATTTGAAGATTTAGAATTATAAGATAATTCTTGAAATTTGTACTCAAGCACTATTTATATTGGCCTATATTTAAGTCTACACTACACATTTACATATTCACAAGATTATGTATGAGACAGGACCTGAATATGTTCAAACCAAAAATGACATAGTCATTTTGTCCATGTTAGCAATCAACAGTCTGTAGTCCGTCTCGATACTCTACTTTTGGGAAGTTGTCTTAGCTTCCCCTTGAATCAGCAATCCTTTCTTGAGTAGATTCAAAGCCTTCTTGCAATTCGCATTAAGAAGACTTGAAGTCTGACGCCCAAATCTTTGAAGTACGCAATTAATTCGAAACCGCAACACCAAAGTCAATTAAGTCCCGGATGTCTAAATTTCTCTTAACATGATAGTGATGATATAAATTGAAACACCAAAGTCAACTAAGTCCCAGATATCTCAATTATTCCCTCTCAGTAGACGAACTGATAACACCTAATGACAACTAAGTCCCAAATGTACCACTTGTCTTTCTATCCGGATACTGACTAACTAGAGGATTATCATGCTTATCATACCATATGTACCTCTTGATCAAATATTTATACTCTTTAAAACTTGCTTGGTGATTGACCTGTTTAAAGGAGCATTAATTGGAATCAAGTAAAAACCAATCTTCTCCACGCTCTAATCAATTTCTGTCCAACACATTTTCCCTGGTATCTCAACTTATGCTTTACCATAACAATTACAAAGTATCTCTTCTCCTATGTGGTTGGAATAGCGCACCGGAAAGTAACACGATAAAACACTGATTTTCTCTGTGGTAAAGACATTTGTCTTCCCGGAATGGGCCTATAATCTAAAATAAGGCTATGGATTCTATCACCGTGTAGTTGTTTACCCTTTCCAGTGTATTTACTCCTTCTCCCCTTGATGTTTTCGTCTTAACTCAATATCAGAAAATATTTATATGCACACATGCTTGAGATCGTGTCCGCAGAATTAATAAAAATTAAATCTATCCCCTGTCGAGAATCAGTTTCAAGGCTTTTTAAACATTCAAAAGACTTTCCAAAACATTCCTTAAGATTTTGTAATAACTATTGACGTGTTGGGCAATATTAGTCGTATTAGTTTAAAGCTGAATTCACTAAGTCGTCAATTGCAAAATAAGTCCTCAAGTTTGAAGCAAATGAAATCCCTAAGGGACACATGTACGTTAATATGAATTAACTCCCTTTAATTGGTTATCTTGGCATTATCAAAATCTTCAACTGTATTAATCCTTGGACTCTACTTTGAAAGACCGTTTAAAGATTCTTTGGCACTTTCTCCCCCTCAAAAATTGATCCTGTTTTCCTATTATAAGAGATGTAGTCATTGTTTGAACGTGGTCGAATTATCTTTGAAAATCTTTTCGGTTAGATTATGAAAAATATTGATTCATTGTCGAGGGACCATACTTTTCCCAATTGAAATACGATTTCTATTATTTTTGACAAATATAAATGCATGAAAACGTACACTTATTCTTATGATGCATTGGATATAACATAATCCCTGCCCGGGAAAAATAATTACCCGTTCTGTCAGGAAATAAGCTGTCTTTCGAGACGACATGCGTTCCTCAGATTGAAAAGCGGGTTGCAGTCAGAAATAACTGCAAGCCATTGTCATGAGCTCAAAACTTTGAATGTTTTGTTAGAGTAGCTCAATACCGAAAAGACTTCTCTTTTCGTTGCTAAGGAAAAATGCACTGAGACGTGTATTTTCCTTTAAGAGAGGCCCGGGTTTATGCCAAATAAATGTACATAAGCCATTTTTATTTTATTTTTATTTATCAAGTGATCTTGTTTGAGGATAATATCAAAGAAGTTATGTTTGTCAGAACCTCCAGTTCTGCATCGGAGTCAAAAACTTTATAATACCAATCCTTTAGACAAGATACAAAAAATCCGATCCTCAGGAAGGGGCTTTAGTAAAATTATTCAGCTAATGTTATTCTGTTTCTGATTTAAATATATTTAATAATATCATTTTCAAACCTGATTCCTTTATGAAGTGATACCGAGTATGGATGTGCTATTGTATGAGAATTTGTTCGAGGTTGCTATGATATTTGCTATGGCTGACTGAGAGTCGCACAAATACAACTGGTTTTTTTTTGTTGTAGTTGAAGCCATAATCTTGAAGCTGATCCTCATCCACATTTACATGAGCACAACTTGCAGATAACGCCACTGTACTCTGCCTCTGACTGAAGACATTGCTGTGCAGCAGTTTGTTTCTCTTGATATCCAGCTTACAATGTTTATTCACCAAGGAAAGCTATATCCCTCCAGAAGTGCTTTTTTTGGGTTCAAGGCATCCGGCATGATCAGCGTCTGAATATGCTTGTTTGTTCAAGCAGAATCTTTGGATACAGAGAGTCCCATGTTTTAATGGTACCCTTTAGGTATTCCAAAAGATTCTATTAACCTCCTTGAGGTGCTTTTGGTGGTCGTGCTTGTATTATTTACACAATAGCTTACTGCTTGCACTAAGTCTTGTCTACATTGATGGTCAACGTAAATGAGTGACCGATTAATTTTACCTACGATTAATCAGATTGGGTCTAGGGTTTCCACTCAATCTACATTAGTTTGGGTTTTGTAGCAATGGTGTACCAATGGAGTGACATTGCTCCATATTATGCTTTTTCAATATTTTCTAACGCGTTCTTGGCTGATTGATAAAATACCTTTTTTTTGGGGACTGGATGGATCTGAGTCCTAAAAAAAATTTCATCTCCCCATTAAGGACATCTTCAAATCTAATGGTTGCATCTAAACTATTTCAAATCTTTTTGAATATTTAGGGTTTTGTAGACCCAAAAATTATTGTCTTCAAACGTAAATCTGCACAAGTAGAATATCCCTTCCGTATTTTATCTTGAATATAAGTTGGGACTATTGTACCTTTACGAAATGCTTTGGACATCAAAAAAAGTTTGATAGTTCATCATACCAGGGCTATGGGAGCTTGCTTTAATCCATACAAAGCTTTCCTTAGAAGGTAGACTTTTTCTGGATGATCTGGATCAATGAACCCTTCCGGCTGAGCAACGTAAACCTCTTCCTTTAGTGGACCATTAAGAAATGCCATTTTCACGTCCATCTGATAGATTGGAATAAGGACTTGTATGCTGAGTGGGCAACAAAAATCCGAACTGCTCTCAGCGAGCATCTGGAGCAAATGATTCTTCAAATCATTACCCTTCTTCCTGAGCATTAACCTTTAGCCAACAAGTCGTGCTTTGTTGCGATATTACAGTCGATCTTCAAAAAAAATCCTTTTTGATTCTTCCATAACCACTTTAGCTTAATAACCATCTTGCCAAATGGTTTGTCGACGAGTTCCCAGACGTTTAGTCTGTCGAACCGATGTGAAGTTCATCATGCATTGCTTCGATCCATGCAGAATTCGCATTGCCTCCTTAACGGTCTTCGGTTCAACAATACTCACAGTGGCGCGCGAACATTACACATTTCAGATCTGGTGGCTAAGCTGTCTGTTTTTCTTTTTTTTGTTTTTTTCTCTTCTTCTCCTTTTCATCTTGTTTGAATCTGGCATGTTGGATTTCCACGAATTATTCTAATGGATGATCGTCTCGGTAATCGGTATCATGACTTTGTGGTTGAAATGAATGCACATCGGTATTATCAATGTTGCGTGAGGAAGACTCACCAATTTCTTGTACCCGTGTACAAAAAGGATTGATAAAATTCATCTTCTTGAAACGATGCATTCGGTGCTTGATTATTGTTGTTTTCCTCAGCTTGACCGTGTGTTGGATTGTAATATTCTTCAAGTAAAGGACTGAAGAGAAATTCCAACCCTTGTTGTGACGAATCTGTCTTCTCTGCTGTAGGAACAACATTTTGTCTTGGGGGCACGGGGGTCAAGGGTAGTCTAATCTTGAGGCCTTTTGTCCTTGAGAACGAGGGCTGAAGAGACATTTTCAACAGACAATCTTTGTCGTTGTGGAGCGAAGGTCTGAACTGTTGTGATCAGACATCATTTCATGAAGCACGGGTCTGAACTGCTATGATCAGGAGCCATCAATTGAGGCACGGGTCCTGAACAAAATTGGCCAGAAACCATAAACTATCTTTGAGATAGTAGATCTCAACCATACCGTTTCACACCGAATGGAGTTGGATTTTCATTTGCGTCAAAGTAGCTCCAAATGGCATGTTCTTGTAGTTGACTTTATGTTGAAATTGGACGAGAAGGATCGCCAATAACATTCTCTAATGAGTGATTCTTTGTCAACTTAGTGATAGTATTAAACATTGAATAAAGATGATGCAAATTGAATGGAATAAACCCCTTGGCAATTAGTTTCTTCAAAAACAAGTGTTTGAAGAGAAAATATTATGAAGGAGGGGTGCATTATTAAATTATGCATTTTGATGTCCATGAATTTATTCTTCAACACCTTGATGAGTGACTTGAGATTGAAATTTCCTGATTTGTTTGGTGAATTATAGTAGACTTGTTTCATCTTGATCATGGTAGTTGATGAGGTTGAACCAACTGGGATCAACAGCTCTTGAAGCACAATAGTACCGGATTCTGGGGAAAAATAGTTCGTGGTGGAAGTTTATAGTAACATAAAACAATGGTTACAACAAGATCTCATAGCCTTTCTTAGATGGTGGAACATATGGTGTTGGAGAAACTGAGTTTTGCACAAGTCCTGAACTGATGTATCCAGGAATGTTATCTGAAGATTGTTTAGACTGTTTGATTCCCCCCCCCCCCCCCCAGGGATCACACATCTCCCGCCCCCCCCTCCCTCACCTCCCAAAGAAGGAGTCAACATCAGCATCTCTTGTGTCAGTGATCTTCCATCCAGTAGAGGGAAGAGCTGGATGTTGTTTGGAAGCAGATGCATCAGACTTCCGTGGTTTCTTCGAACTTTACTCTTCATTTTTGTTGGATGTGGTTGAGCTAAACCCAAAGCACCTGAATCGTGTCTTCTCCTTTTTGTTGACTTACCCTGGTTTGATCCAGCTGAAGGGCCTTCATCATCATCATCGTCTTCATCATCATCATCACTGTCATGCTTTCTTTTGTGGTTTTTAACCCTGTCTTTAACCTCCTTATCCATGGCATCTTCATCTGCTATTAATGCTTCCATAAGTGCATGGTATAGATTGGTAGTTGGGCAGGATTTCTGTTTGCAGGACTTGTTTCTTATTATGATGTTTGAAGAGAGCACTATTTAGATCAAATTCTTCAAGATCAACTTTATCAGTTGATCTGATGGAGTAAGTTGAATCTTGTTTCTCCTCACCTTGTTCCCTTTTGATTCTGATAATCTCCTTCGGACTCTTTTCAGATTCTTGATTCTGGATAGACTCTGGGCCAGGCAGCACAGAGTATTTCTCGATTAAATCTGCAGTGTGTCGTTCAAGAACCTTAAGGAGAGCATCATCAAGTTTTGTTCCTAGATATTTATCAACAGCCGTAGGAACTTGGGATTTCATTGAAGCCAAAACATTAGTAGAGTGATCAGACTTCTTTACTTCAGACATCTCTTGCTCCAATCTTGCCACTCTTAGCTAAAGTGCGATGAATGGAGTGATCTTTTGGAGAGATGGGGTAATTGTTGTAGCTTCTGTATTGATTGGAGAGTGTGACCAGTGAAGAAGGTTTAGGATACGAGAACTCAGTAATAAAAAAATAAAGGGATGCGGATCACTGGAGGACGTTGAGTGACGGTTTGATGACTTGGATCAGGTATGGTGGAATTAGACTCATCTACAACTTTAGATTTCTCCTGATCATCTTCGGTTGGTTTGTCATAAAGAAATTGGCGTTAGATCCCAAAGTTATCAGTGTCTTCGAGTATTTGCATGGTTGACATAGATCCAGGAATGACTTTCTGGTTTATCATCGATCGACACGTTCTTCTGGTTTATGAGCGTCAGGTTTTCATGAACTTTGGGTAGGCTGTAGCGAGGAATTCATATCCAGGTGTCAGGGTTTGGTCCAGGCAAGGAGGACACATGTAATTTTCCAGAGTCTGATCCAGTCTGGTTTCTTTATAGGCTTAGGGTTCTGGTCCAGCAGAGCCTAATGTGCTTTTTCCTCATCAGTGAACCCCTAGCTTGATCCAGTTTCCTTCATCTTGAGACTCTAGAACGACTGTGGATTATCAGGAAAACCCTAGTATGTTACCAGATTCCTTCAAATTTGAGCTCCAGTTCTAGGCGTCTCTTGCTCATTTTTTGCTTTCCTTTGTGAGCTTTCATTTGTCTGACCACCCTCTTGTTTAGCTTTAGGAGAAGAGTGTTTGAATACCCTTGAGCTTTCTTTGACGAAATCAGAAGACCTTTCTCTTGACACAATAAAGGAATCTCTGAAGCAATACAAGAATGTAATCTTTGGTTGTGGGCTCGGGTTCAAGATTCAGACACCAATTCTTGCCATGAGTAGCATGAACTTCTCTATTCGCTACAACTTCTTCTTCAGCTTCAGTTAAGCTGATTGGTAATACCCTATTTCCAAAGCTAATGTCTGGTTTTTAGGGACGATATTGTCATGCTAGGAAAAAAAGATCACCCTCAGAAGGTAAACCATTTGTCATTCAAGTTTAAAGCTATAACACAGTCTTTGCATCATAGTCAGAGTCATTCCAGAACAGCTGAATGCTAGATAGAGGGACATATGCTGATGCATTTCCCTTTAAGTGAATGCCCTAACGAAGTTTGTGTTCTTGAAATATCAACTGAAATGTGGAAGATAGGATTCTTCTACAACTTTTGTAGATCTTAGAGAAGGTTTCCCTTTCCAATTTGTAACTGTTCTGAGCAATGAAGGATCTGTTCATCTCATCTTGTAGGTTCAGGTGCAGGAATATTCTCTTCTGCCATCGTATCTGTTAAAGAATATCAACAAAGATAGACAAACATAGCATATAATCAATGTTAGATAAAGATGTTCGCCTTGAGTTTGACATGCCCTTGATATTCAGATTAGCACGAAGATATTCCACATTAGAGTCACTGGACATTGGGTTAAGTCAACATTGGTCAACCTTGGTCGATGGTAGAGATTATACTGATAGGCTCAATGACAGGTTAACTTAAGCCTGTTGAGAGTCAAACAAGACCAAATGGGTCCTTTGAATTAGCCTAAGAGGTTTATTGGGCTTATTGGGCCAAGACATGGACAATTAGCCTAAGACGCTGCCCAACAGATCACCAAACCGCCATGCAGTAGGTTAACATTCCGCCATCAAGAATATGCAACCGCTATCTAACATTAAGCAAGATCCAAGGCATTTTAGATTATCTTAATCTCCTAGCAGACAAATTTAACACCCTACAGACAGATTTAACACCTTACAGATTTATCCCACCTACACTTTACATTTTTGGACCATTTTATACACATTCAAAGACCAAGATAAACCATTTTAATCACATTTAATTCACTATTCTCCCCTTCAAAAATTGCATATGCGATTGCCATTTTTTTGATCTAGTGAATTATAATATCAGCTAATGTACGTTGGTCCACTTAACTAGACGACACAAGCATGGCGAAAAATATGAAGCTTGGTTAATGAGAATGGTCAAATACAAGAGATTTCTCTTCTTTGAAGAAAAACGCACTGAAGCGTACACTTTCTTTTCTTTGAAAAATTGGTTTCGTACAGAAGAATACGGGAAAGCATTGGACTTGAAGCTAAACAAACACTTGAGTGTTTAGAAAGTAAATAGCTCAAACGAAATAAGATTTCTCTTTTCGTTATTAAGGATAAATGCACTACAGTACATTTTCCTTTTATCTGAAGGATGGTGGTTGCATCTAACATTTGATTACAAGCCATTAACCATGAGCTCATAACTTGGACTGTTTTGTTATATTAGCTCTCATGACCGAAACGATTTTCTATTTCTTTTCGTTGTAAGGCAATAAATGCACTGACACGTACACTTTCCTTTTCTCTGAAGGCGTACACCTTTCTTTACTTTAAGGAACAGGGCTTGAAGAGATGCCAGCAGACGCCATTTGACATTAAGGAACGAGGTTTGAACCGTTTTGTTCAAACGACATCAAGATGAAGAACGAGGCCTGAACTGATGTGAACAGACATCATGAGACAATGAGGACCGAGGCTTGAACTGCTGTGATCAAGCGTCATTAAGATGAAGAACGAGGCCTAAACTGTTTTGTCCAAACATCTTTGAAGCATGTTCATCAGATTTGAATTCCTTGAACTCCTGACGTATGAGATATCAGTCTTTTTGGTAACCAAACTCTGAGTCTTTCCTTTAAAGGATTGACAGATGTACCTGCACTTGAGTTAGAAGTACCTGCACTAAAATAAAGAGTTTGATTGCATTCATATGGGTTAGTGATATCATCATTTGAACCATTTGGAGGTTCACTGTCAACTTTTGGTTTGTGTTATCGGTGAAAACATATATCATGTAGGTATTCCCACCTAAAGACTAACAAGTCTTGAAAATTCTACACGTTGGTTTCCACCTAACGGACAAGATCTAGAGAGGAAAGTTCACGAGAGGACGAGGAATAATTTAGAGAAGATAGGAAAAACACTAAGAGTGTGTGTAAATGATCATAGATGATTACCTCTTCAAAGTTGGAAGGAGGTATTTTTTATAGTTTGAAAAAAAGTGAATGAATATTGTTTGGATGTTAAGGTAGGTATGTTGTTTGTTTAATGCAGTTTTAAGTCCTGTTTTAGGTTGACGGTTCTGTTATTTGGCCCTAAAATATTTGAATTTTGACAAAACACAAAATTTACCCTCTTATTACCTATTTAAATTTTGTTGTAATAATTTAGACATAAAAATGCTATTGAAAAATTTTTATTTTCTCATTTTTCCGCCAAAAATAATTTGAATTTTTTTACAAAATTTTTACCCTATTACCAAACTTTAATTTGGTGTAAAAATGAGATAAAAAAAGCTATAGGAAAAAAATTAATTTTTTCTTAACTTTTCCCGCCAAAGGAAAAATTAAATTTTTTTTTTTATTCAAAACGCGGCTAGTGTAGCAAAACCGCCGTGTGTAATAGAATATTCAAACCGCTGCTTTATTTGAAACTCGCCTGCCCTAATAAAATACTCAAACCGCTGTTTGGTAACTCGCTGTTTAGCAACTCGCCGTTTAGGCTTCAGCAACTCGCGTTTTGCAACTCGTCGTTTAGCAAATCTCCGTTTAGCAACTCGCCTAGGGGTTCTTTTTGTATTTTTCTATAAAATATTCAAACCGGATTGGTACTTGTCACACCGACTTCAATAAGGCAACTCGCCCGGCAAAGAATATAAGCAAATCGCCTTTGACCTAGTCAACATCGCCGGGCTCCTTTTCTTAAAATCCGGATCTTTCCCATCTTTGTCAAACCGCCGGCAAGAATAACATTTAAATAAGCAACTCTCCACCAAGAACACTAGGACGATTTGAGCAAAATCGAGCCAAATAAGCTTTTTATCCATGAAAATAAGCTAGATACTTGTAATCCTAAGTAGGTATTTGAAGATTAAACATACAATAACATGTATTTCTTTGTGGATCTTCAAAAACGAAGCAACTCTCCACGAAGAACACCAACCTTTTAAAGCTTATTTTTCGAACTTGGAGCTTGATTATAAACACACGAAATTGATACAACCCTAAGCATCTTTGATGTGTAGAAACAACGGAAGATCAAGATTAACAAACCATTAGACCCATTCTTTTTTGAGCCAGTGGTATTTTTCATTAAAATATAAGCCACGAATTTTGATCTTGATTAGCCACACGAAACATCACACGGATCACCGCTTTGCTCTGATACCAATTGTAGGTTCCCGGAATCTCACACAAACATGTGTGATCTACAAGAGATCTTAGAGAGAGAAAGTTAGAGAGAGAGAATAGTTGAGAGAGAAATAAGGAAAACACCACTAAAGAGTGTTTGTTGTAAAAATAAATATATGAGTTACCCTCTTCAAGTTGGAGGGTAATTTATAGTTCTTACAATACACGGGTATTAGTACCGGTTTCAATATCGAAGTATACGTTTCCCTCATTAAACTACGAGCTATAATGAACAGTAAAATACATGGGGTGACCGAGTCTTTTTCTAATATCTAACAAATGGCTTATCAGCTTCTTAAATTCTTTATAAAACAGCTTAAGAGGTAAAGAAGTGTTTGGAAGCATCCTCCTGGTGTTGATGAAGCTCTAAATAAAGAAACTTGATGATTTTGAAGAAGAATATCAAGTTTAGGGGAGGATTGTTGGGATTAAAAGTCTTCTTGATGTTGTTTGAATTATTGCTGCTCATGTTTCTGTTAATGCTGCTCAGTTGGAGTTAGTACTGCTCAGAGACTTCAAAGAAAATATGTTAAGTGTTTACTACTGCTAGTACACAGTTAGTACTGCTAGTGAAAGTGAATATTAGTGCTGCTAATGAACTTCAAAGAAAATATGCGAAGTAGTTACTACTATTAGTACAAAGTTAAGACTGCTCAGCTGAAGTTAATGCTGCTAGTGAAAATATGCTTGAAGTTACTACTGCTAGTGAATATCAAGTTAATGCTGCTAGTTAGTACTGCTTATATGATATGTATTAGTTGTTTATAGAAAAGATTTTAGATACTAAGGGAAGTATTGTAAGCCGACTAGGACTCCTTGGTGTATAAAAGGAGGTCCTAGGGCATAGAGTTTGATGACCAGACCAAAAAAACCAAAAATCAATCTTCAGTGTATAATCTTAGCTTCAAGGTCTTTGTAATCCTAATACTTTGAGAGTATTCGTATTATTATCATTAATAATATTGGGTGCTCTTAATTTGTTGAATTTGTATGTTAATGAAGTACTATTCATTGATAATTCTTCTTAATATTAAAGATTAGATTCCACATAATCTTTAATTCATTCAAACATAGTTTCTACTATAGTTTTGTTAGATTTATCTAATATAACTAATCCTTAAACAAGCTTAAGTAATTCGATCTATTAAAGTGGGATCAACATACCTCATCGTTTGATTGTTCTATGAACATTCATATTGCTTGAGAAGAGCTACATAACTTCATGGATGTAGTTTATCGTAAGCTAACCAACATCCATCTTGACATTGTCAAGCTCGTCGCCTCCATCTTTGTTTGTTTTCTTCTCTATTTATTTCTTTCTTTCGCGGACGAAACACACTGAAGATACGTCACCATTTCCTTCGGGACAATGTCCAAAAGGAAACATCTCCATCGATAAGATTGCATCTGAAGATAACATCACCGACATTCTTTCTTTACCCCTTACACGTGAATCATTTAATTATCTTCGTCTTGGTTTAGGAATGATGGAACACATTCCGTAAATCGCTCTCTTCTTTTCTTTTAGTCTCAATTCTAGTTCGTGTCCCATTCCGTATCGTGACAACTTAATTAATTCATCCAAAGTATTTTAAGCATTTTTAATTGGTGAAATGAAAATTAAAATGTCACTTCCTTCATAAAATTTGTCAAAAACCAAGCCTTCTCCTATTGGTGGTCCGGCGGCCCCTAGGTATATCTGGGACCGCTGGCAGCAAGCTTGTAATATCATTCATCTTTTCTAAATCTAAAACAAAACACTTCCTCTCTTTTGCTACTAGTTGACATCTACTCTACACCAAAATCTATGCCCAATATCTATCCATAGATCAATGGGTCATTCTCATATTCCAACTCTCATAAACATCGTTGTTTATGTTGTCAATAGTCAAGTGAATTTCATAGTGAAATGCGTCTCATTCTTAAACACATTCCTTACAATCCATCACTTCACAATAAATCCCCTCACATACAAACCTTGGTCCTCACATCTCGCATACGTCTTCTCTTAATTCTAATAGTCTCTTCTCTTCTATAGACGATTCTTCTAACTTTCAATAGTCTTCTCACTTCTAATAGTATTTCTACCTCTAACATTTTCTCTCTCTTCTAAACGTTCCTCTTCATCTCTAATAATTCTTATCACCTTTAACGTTTTCTCTCACTTCTAAACATTTCGTCTCTCTCTTCTCTTTGTCGTTTCACTTCTAATAGTCTTTCTACTTCTAATGTTTCTTCTCACTTCTAAACGTTTCTTTCCACTTCTAAAAAGTCTCCCCATCTCTAACGTTTCTTCTCACTTTTAAGCGTTTCTTCTCTCTTCTAATAGTCTTGTTACTATTAGAATTCCTCCTATATTTCTTGACAACTTAATTATTTCATCCAAAATATTTAAGTAATTTACGAAATGCAAATGTCACTCATTCGCTAAACTTTTAACTTTCTAGAAAGTGAAAACATAAAGAAGGTATTCAATCTTCAAGTGTTATTGATTAACCACCACATGCTTGAGTCTCTCATTATTCTTTTACCTTGGAAGAACCACCTATCTCATATTTACTACTCACATTTGTTCCTTAAACATGTGTCAACAACAAAAAACACCAAACAACCTTTAAATTCCCAATCTCTACTTTGTCTTAATAGAATCACTTGCACATCAATTGTTAGTGCAAATGATAATAGCAATTCTTTTCTAACAACCTCTCATTCAAGCTAAATTTCCATATGCCAAACCAACACCCGGTAACTTTGCGGGACGCCGACTCTTTGCTTGCTTTGCTTGAAAGGGAAGGTATCAATGTCATAATGTTTACTGATTGGTTTGACTTAAATGAACGGCACTCACCAGACAGGACCCTTACGTATGCTGAAATTCCACAACATTATGTGTGGCACGAACAATCCAAAATGTGGAAGCCACAAAAACAAAGGTAATGCATTGGTAGGATTGTTTATTTAACCCCAACAGCAAGGGAACGTTATTTCCTGCGGATGTTATTGAATGTTATGAGGGGACCCCTGACTTTTGAAGAGCTCCTAACAATTAACAAAAGAATATGTGCGACATTCAAGGAGGCATGTTTTGCTTATGGCTTACTGAATGACGGCAGAGAATGGACACGAGCGATACAAGAAGCAAGTTTGTGGGCATTAAGGACACAACTTCGCGACCTGTTTATGACAATTTTACTGTTTTGTGACGTAATTCGCCCCTCAAACTATGGGAGGAAAATTAGAAAGCTTTGTCGAACGACATTCTACACAAAAAATGTCTGCTTTTTAAGTACCCTGAATTGCAGCTAACGACGGAACAGATTCAGAACTATTGTTTGCTGGAAATTCAAGAATTGTTGAATAGGAATGGAAGGTCTTTAACAGAATTTCAAGACTTGCCACGACCTAACCATGCATTGCTAACAAACATGGACAACCATTTGATAAGGGAAGCACTGGCATTTGATATGAACAAAAGCAAAATTCAACACCAGCAACTTTACCCACAGTTAAACCCTGAGCAACATTAAATCTATGAAGAAGTTGTGGAATCAGTTCATGATAAAAAAAAAGGCCAGTTTCACTTTGTTTATGGACCAGGCGGCACCAAAAATACCTTTTTATACAAGACTATCATTTCAAGGCTAAGATCAGAACTAAAGATTATACTTGCCGTTGCTTCTTCAGGTGGCCCACTTTAAACAAAGTTAGTTACTAACTACGCAACATTGCAAATATAATGCACACCTCACTGTTTTTTTCCTTCTGGATTAGGTATTTCTTCTTTGCTCCTACCAGGCGGGAGGACTGCTCACAGCAGATTTGTTATTCCACTGAAGCTATTGGAAAACAACACATGTGGCATAAACCAGAACACCCACTTAGCGGAGCTTATGCAAGAAGTTGATCTCATCATTTGGTATGAAGCACCGATGACACAAAAATATGCCTTTGAAGCATTAGACAAGACCCTGCGAGATATATTAGGCTACCCAACACCAGAGAAACAGAACAAAATCTATTAGTGCAAATATTACGATATTTAATCTATACGATCTCTTTATGTTTTGGAGATGACAAACATGTAACTTGTAATACGTAGCGTAAAGTGCGCAAGTTACTCGTAATCACAAATTATCAATGCATACATACATCAACATCTCTCGACGTCTCAAATCTGCATCAACACCGATGTTTGTTTGCGCTCGAGTTAAATCATATAAGGTATGTACAAACAAACATTAAACTTGTAGGATGATCAAAGAAATAAGTTTTTGTCTTAAAACTTCACATTTTTATAAATGTGACAAAACAATTTTTCAAAAATCAATTAGATAAATTATTTTTGAATTATAAAGAAATGTTTAATGTGGTAATTATTTCAAAATTCAAATCTGGCTATTTTTCCCCCAAAACAAGTGTCACTTTCACCAGACAAGTTTGTCACCACAAAAAGACAAAAATAGGAGCGTCTGTTGGGGCGGTCCCTTAAATAGGCCGGCGGCCCTCTAATATATCTGGGACCGCCATTTCCTGACAGGCTGTTTTTCAGCTCCTATAAATAGTGGGTCACCTCCAACTATTTTCACAACCCTTTTGCACGATTTTCTTTCAGTTCTTTCTCTCTCTAGATCTCACTAAATCTCTCTAAATCTTTCGATCTTCAACAGGATAAATCTGTTTAAATGTGAGCAAATCTTCTACTCCTTTCATCATTTCTCAAGTGCAAGAGAAGAACTTCGGTCAAATCTTCAAGATCCGAAATAATGTAATCTATTATTCCATTTGTAACATTTTGTTACATATAGATGAGTCCATGTCTTCCAATATTTAGTAGTGTGTAGATCCAAATGATGTATATATTTGGATTGTTTGATTGTGGGTTTGGTTAGTATTTAGGCCTTAAAATACATTGGTGATGTGGTAAATTGCTTCTAGCTAAGATTAGGACTCGACATCTAGCTTAGTATCAGAAAATAATGTAAGCGACGCGGTTTATGTGTTTAGGCCATAAAACACAAGGTTTGTTATGTTGGGCCATAAAACATAACGGGTTTGGTTATACCCGAAGAAGGAATCGACATCTAGCTTAGTGTCGAAAAATGATGTTAGCATTAGTATAAGGTTTTCTCCGCCGAAAGGGAGCTTATTGATTAGTGAAGTAACTCTCGGATTAGATACTCGAGGAGTGGAGTAGGGCAAAGAGGAGCTTCGTGACCGAACCACTATAAATCATCGTGTCGGTTTGCATTTTCTTTTACCTTTCTCTTTACTTATGTCTTTACATTTATCGCCTTACTTTTACACTTGCATTGTGCTTATAATTGTGTGAATTGTTGTGTATGTTGTGTTAGTCATGGTTGTGTAGCTCTTTGTAGTAAACATTGTGAGTGTGGATATATTGGTAGAATATGCGCTAGTAATTGTAAATCCATTATCGACACTTCTCATATTGCGTCAAACTTGATTGGTGATTTGATACAAATGATCTAGTCCGAAAACCTCTTCTAGAGGCGTCCCTTTAAATAGGGCGGCCCCCTGAATAGCGGAGCCTTGATGTTACGTAGGCCCGGCACCCTGTCCATCATCAATTTATGGGAAATCGCCAAAAGACAACCCGGCAGCCCTGCCGGCACTCGTCGACCTCGCAGATTATAAATACTCTTGATCTCTCTCATTTTTTTTTAACAGGACTCTCGTATTCCCATCCCACCCCCCCCCTCTACGCGCAACCCCCCCCCCCCCCCCCCCCCCCTCCATTGGGTTGGTTTAGTTTCCGGCAAGTGTTACTCACTTGGGACACTTGCTCCTATACACGATCTTGTAAGGGCTGTTACTAGTCTGTGTGATGGATTTATATGGATTTTCCCGGGGGGTGTGGGGTTGGGGCAGGAGTTGTTGGCAGTTGATTCTTCGTTTCTTGTACTAGGGGTTGTGCAGGCGTGTGTTGAGGGTGGGTTTTAACTCTACAAAGATTCTAAAACTTCGCCCTACCCCCCCCCCCCCCCCCCCCCCCCCCCTTTTCCCACCTTCCCTCTCCTTGCTTTCTTTCTTTCTTTTCCTTCCACAATTGGTTATCAGAAGCCCGTCGTCTGTTTTCAAACATATATGGATTTTAAAATAGAGTACTGATCCCATGTATCAAAATTACCCATGAAGGGGGATTAAATATTAAAAAGAGTTTTGTGTTCGATTGCTACTAGTTTTGTTATTAAATATACTTCGTATTCTAGCTTGAAAAAATAAATTCTCAAAAGAACTTGGAAGTGTCACTTCTACTGTTCCCCCCCCCCCTCGTCAACTTCCGTCCCAATATACCAGAACCCCTGCACCTTTCACCCCCCCCCCCCCCCCCCCCCCCCCCCCCCCATCCCCCCCCTAAACATTAATCTCCCCCCCCCCCCCCCCCCCACGCCCTTTGTTTGGAACAACATTTTTAAAGTCTTGCGGCCTCTCTCCCGCGCAGTTAAGCTCTCCCTCTCTACATGATTTCTCCCCCCGCTCTCCCCAAAAAACCCGTGTAATTGGCGGTCACTGATGGCGGTTCCCATAATGTTTCGGGCGGGGGGGTGCCCGGGCGGTACCCAAATATATCCCCCCCCCCCTCCCCCCCCCCCCCCCCGGCCGGCCCCCCCCCCGTCACCTTTATGGGGGGCCCCCCCCGTGCGCCCTGTCTGTTTTACGTCAGTTTGTTTTGCGACCACAACTTCGAAATTCATATAAAATCAACCCCACCAGTTACAGTCCACGTAGAAGTCGTCCCCCCCCCCCGCTCCACCCGCAATCTTCAAAAAAAAAATAATTGAGTCTACTTTCTTTTCAAAGGACACTTCCAAGATTTTTTAATTTAAATTAAATAAGTCAGAAATGCAAAATACTATATGTAGTGTCCGTCAGAAAACTTTATGTTTCGTTTTGACGTAAAACTTGTAGTTTGGTTTCTTTCAAGTCAAGCATTTCTAGTCAATGTATCTTTGAAAAATGGTACATTTATATTTTCAAGACATTGATCTTGATTAATTTTTAAAATGAGGAGGAAATTATTTTATTTACGAATAAAATTAAGCTAAGTATACATCGTTGTATTTAATACACAAAACGACGACGAATATCTTTATGTGCATGCTAAATGATTATGTGTATTTACTTGTATCGTATTTTTGTTAATAGATATTATTAAATGAGCATTTGTACTTGTATTGAGCTAATTATTTATCTAAAACACTGTCATGTACTCCCTATTTATTTGTTAATAGTTTTTTTTTTTCGGATTATGCCTAAATAGAAATTTACGTTAGATCTCTGCGTTAAGTTGCAAAATTATTTGTGCACTGCATATAGGCATAGATTACTATATTTACAAGTGTTACATAAACATATGTAGATCATTTTGAGTGTAGTAACCCATTTAAAAATAAGATTAAAATAGTTCTGTCATGTGGTTGTTAGAAAAAATAATGTCATAAGATCAAATTTAAAACCTTCATTAAATATTTTCAACACTTTAACTCTCTTCCAACAAAATGTCTAAATATTTTCATCATATGACGTGGTTTGATCTCGGGTTAGTTAAAACAAAATAAAATATTTGTATTAATACATTTGGTAATATTAAGCTAAATTGAAAATATATTTTTTTTTAAAATTTGCTTGTGCTTGCATTTGTTCTAACATACACACATAATTATATTCTTTTTATAAACGTTTTTCGCACACTATACATATCAACAAATAGTTTTTCGCACAAGCAAAATATATGACAATCTTGAAGTAAGAACGCTAACTTGTCATTAATTAATATATGTAATATACTCCAACTAGTTTTAGATGTGTGTATATGTGTACATAACAAATGATACATACTCCCCCCCCCCCCGCCCACAAAACTTCTCTAAAAAAAAACAAATATGTTTATTTGTTTTTTTTAAAAAGAGTGTTCGTGAGGGTCAAGAAAGATTTCGAATATATATCAACTCATTATTCAAACAATGATTGATTTTATTATCGAATCTAATTGACAAGTTTTTTAGTATGGACAAGAAATCAGATTCTTATTTGTCTAGCTTTGAGATTATATCAAAATGTAACAAGATATATTATCTTAAACCTACATCGATTGATATGAAAATAACAGCATCCTTTTCTAAGACGATAAGAATATGCATCGGATCATAACTCATACTTGTCGTAAATTGTGTCAATATTTAAGTCTACGTGTCCATAGTTGTGTTCTCCAAAGTATTTGGCAAATTATGCATTAAAAAACATAATGAAGTGGATTGACAGTCTCGCAGCGCACATCTCGCGTTCGCGAGTCCAATTTATTCAAGTAATTTTACCCTTGGCAATGCAATTGCGCGTAATCAGTCGTAATCTCCACCCGCAAACAAAGCATTGCCCTCCTCCTTATGAGGCAAATGCAACAAACATATGTAACTTTGCTCAAAACAATTCAAAAGCACAAACTCATAAACCAAAACTATCTCTCATCAAAACTCTCTCTTACTTTATCAAATAAGCATAATATATCTTCTTCACCAAATGAGAACCCTTTAACCATCTAATGTTAGGATTAGGAAGAATTGAACATATTCCACAAATCATTTTTGTGCTTTCTCTCAACTTAGTGATCGGTTAAAAAGGATTTTAAATATGAGATGATTTTCTATCAAAGATTAATCACAATCTCATTATTCAATCTAATTTCAAATTTAAAATATTATGAACATGAAATCGAGACTAGGATTTATCTAAATCACGGAAACATCCATCAATATTTACCCATAGATATTTTCCGAGTCTCTGTTTAACTGATCATCAGTTTATACATGAAATCACTCGCGAATTCAGTCGAATTGCTAAGACAACAAGATTAGTCATCAATTTGCCCGCTATCTCATACTTGCAGATGAAGATGTCTCATTGAGTCTAAAGTGTTCAAAAGTTTGTGTTTAATTTAGTATGGTCAAATTACACATGCTAAACTTAACACACTCTGAGTAGGATTGACGACTAATAAATTTCCATTGGGAAACTCATAAGTACTCCAACTTGATGAGCAAGACTTAGATGTCATTTCCGAAAACTTAAATTGAGAACTCTTATAACTTATATAAGCTTCTCCTAATAACCTAATATAAACACCATCTCCCAAAATAGAGATAGAGAGATAGAGACGCTGTTGTGTGTCAACTTCATAAAAGCTACCCTACCCTAGAGATAGCAGATGGATCCTTTTAATACTTTTAACTTGTGTTGTACTTTCGTCTTAGAATTATCTTTAGTTTGGGTAAAATCCGCCTTAAGGGAGTTGATTTAAAACATCTTACTTTATGAATTACTTTCTTAATAGTCCAAACATGCATGTAATTATCCTTTAGTAAATCAGCATTATTTATTACAAAGAGAAGAACATTCACAAGATTATTAGGTAAAATAACCTTAATTTGGATTTCTTTCATAAAAGACATGCAAGGTGCATTCTTTAAACACTCTTATTATAGAACATTACACATTGTCACTCTTTAGCATACTCCTAGGTCCTAGATGACTCATTCTCTCTTATACCTACAACAATTTGCTTTCTCTCTCATTCAACTGTAGAGTTCCACACATCTTGATTAGATTATGTTTGAACGGATTTTATAGCATAATAGTGAGTATGTTAGGCCTTCTATGAAAAGATAATACAAATTTTATCTTTGCTACACTTCATTAGGCAAATATATGAATTCTATTTTGTCTAACATAAGAATGACTACTAGAGAATCTATAGAACTAGAAATTTAATTTGACCTAATGGTTAAATTGCTTCTAAGAGTGAAGTTGGGTTCGTGGTATAACCCATAAAAATGGTCATGTTTAGCCTAAATTAAGCACCACTAGTGATAATCTCATATTCATTCTCTAATTTGACTAAATAACTCCTCCTAAATATGCCTAATGATAGTCTACATCGATAAACTTTGTATCTCATCAGGAGTGCACACTAAGCAAGTAGATATTATGTTTCTTCTTAGTCAATCTAGACTACTGCATATCACATTATGTGCTTTGAAGTTTCAAGATGATACGTGCTTCATGTGATTGCAATTATATGCTTTCATGCTTTATCTTAATGCTCAATGTTTATTTGCTTAATATTGTAATGCATGTCTGTTGTTAAAGCGTTTTGCCTTTTTTAGAAATTAAGATAAAAATATTCCTTTAGTTTATCTAAATAACACATGACCCCTAAGTGTTTAAATGCTACATGTTTTACTGATGATTGCATTTAAAGATATCCCTTTTGTATGCGTCCATTTTACATAACTTAGTGTTAATTAGCACCTACACTATGTTAGTTAATGTATGACAATTAATATTTAAATGTCTATAGCGTTACAATTAATCTCGATTTGATTATTGTGTTGATGCTGCTTAGATAAACTTGCATGATTACTATATATATATATATATATATATATATATATATATATATATATATATATTCTCACACTATAATATTTTCCTTCGCGTCTGCATCACAAATATAAAAAGTCAAAAGAATCATAGAATGGTCTTAAATCTCCTTGAGTCTTCATTCACACCTTCCCTTAATCATCATCTCCATTTCATCCAAATCATCCATTCTTTCAATCAAGAAATAAGGTTAGATTTACTTAATCTAACGCTCTTCAAGTAGGTTGTCAACTTGAATATTTCATCCAAAATATTCAAGTATCTTTAACTTGCAATCGCAAATGTTAAAGGTCATATCTGAAAATTCCTATTCAAGCCATTTAACAACATAAGTTAAAACGCTCTTCTTTCTATTCGACGAAAACATTCTTTCTCTTCGATGAAAGCATTCTTTCTCTTCGACGAAATATTCTTTCTCTTCGACGAAAACACTCTATCTCTTTGACAAAACTTTTTCTCTTTTGAGAAACATTCTTTCTTTTTGACGAAAACATTCTTTCTCTTCTACGAAACATTCTTTCTCTTCGACGAAAACATTCTTTCTCTTCGAAGAAAACATTCTTTCTCTTTGATGAAAACACTTTTTATCTCATTCCTCCAACCAATATACTTGTATCACCTACCTTTTCCTCATTCCTTCATCCTATACACTCGAAGTACCTACCTTCTTCTCTTGCCCACTTCTCATCTCTCATGACCTTTTCAAAACTAACCAAGGAACACACAATCATCTTTCCTTTATTTCTCATATCTTCTCCTCATACCTCAAACCTATATACTCGGATGCTAACCTCATCCTCTTTCTCTCCCTCCAACAGATATATCTCGGAGCACTCGTACCTACTTCTCATGTCTTCCTATAAAACACTCTATATGCTCCAGTATTAATCACATTATGCCTTTTTGCTTCGACAAGAAAGGGGGAGAAAGAAGCGAAGTTGTTAACGAGTCCCAACTTTCCCCTATTCAGCTTTACTATGTGTTATAGTTTACATAGTTTGTCATCATCAAAAAGGGGGAGATTGTTAGTGCAAATATTAGGATATTTAATCTATACGGTCTTTTTATGTTTTGGTGATAACAAGCATATGACTTGTAATACGTAACGTAAAGTGCGCAAGTTACTCGTAATCACAAATCATCAATGAATACATGCATCAACATCTCTCACCCGCTCACGCTCCTCTTAAGTTGCATCTAGCCACCGGGGAACATTGGTTTACACCCGACGTAAATCACATAAGGTATGTACAAACAAGCATTAAACTTGTAGGATGATCAAAAAAATAAGTTTTTGTCTTAAACTTTACATTTTTATAAATGTAACAAAATAATTTTTTTCAAAACTTAATTAGACAAATTATTTTTGAATTATAAAAAAATGTTTTATGTGGTAATTAATTCAAAATTCAAAATCTGATTCTTTTCCCCCCAAAACATGTCAACCTTTTACCAGACAAGTTTGTCACCACAAAAAGACAAAAACATGAGCGTCTGTCGGGGTGGTCCCTTAAATAGGTCAGCGACCCCCTTAATTGTCCGGCGGCCCCCTAATATATATGGGACCGCCGTTTCCTGACAGGCTGTTTTTCAGCTCTTATAAGTAGTGGGTCACCTCCAACCTATTTTCATAATCCTTTTCACGCCCCGTCCTCTTTCTCTAATTCTTTTCTCTCTCTATCCCACTAAATCTATATAAATCGTTGATCATTTAACTTGGTTTAATCTTGTTTAAATGTGATCAATCTTCTAACTTCTTTCTTCTTCCCTCAAGTTCAGAGACCCCCCCACCCCCCCCCTAATTCGGGTCATCTTTCAAGATCTGAAGTTAAGCGCTCGCTACTCTCTAATACCATAATAACCAAAATAACCACACCTAACACTACCCCCCCCATACCACCCAACCAACATACCTATATACCCTCACCCCCAACCCCCCCCACTCCCCCCCCCCCCCCCCCCCCCCCCCAGTCCCCACTAACAACGTTGGGCACCAATGCCCCCCCCCCCCCCCCCCCCCTCAAGCGTTGGAGTCAGCTATTTCAACCCCATGATATATTAAAATACATGGTGATTTGTTTTGCGGTAGATTGGTTCTCCTACTCCCCCCCCCCCCCCCCAAGATCCCCCCCCCCCTCTCGACTCGTCGACATCTAGCTTTAGTATACTCCGCTCTCCTCGCAATGTAAGAGCTCGTGGTTTATGTGTTTAGGCCACTCGTCTCCCTACCTCCTCATCACCTCACGCGTTTGTTATGTGTTGGGCCATTAAAACATAACGGGTTTGGTTGTCCCGAAGAAGAATGACATCTAGCTTAGTGTCGGAAGGAAATATTATGTAAGCATTGGTATAAGGTTTTCTCCGCCGAAAGGGAGCTTGTTGATTAGTGAAGTAACTCTCGAGTTGGATACTCAGGGAGTGGAGTAGGGCAAAGAGGAGCTCCTTGACCGAACCACTATAAATCATCGTGTCGGTTTGCATTTTCTTTTACCTTTCTCTTTACTTATGGTCCTGTTCATTTTTCGGCCGTACTTTGACATTTTGGCATTGTGCTTATATTGGATGTGGAATTGTTGGTATGTTGTGTTAGGTCATGGTTGGGAGAGAGACCCCTAGCTCATTTAGTAGGAAACATTGTGAGTGTGGTTTATTGTGAATATGCTCTAGTAATTGTAAATCCATTATCGACACTTCTCATATTGCGTCATCTTGATTGGAGATTTGTTCTACATGATCGACGTCTGTAACCTCTTTTGGCGGCGTCCCTTTAAATAGGGCGGCCCCCTGATGTACTAGGCGGCCCCCATATATTTATGGGACCGCCGAAAGAGAGTGATATAATCTTTGATCTTAAATTTTTTAAAGGAAACGTATTCACCCCCCCTCCTCTAAGGTTTCCACATATATACTGGACTCCTTACTCATCTCTTTATATATCTCGGGACTCAAACTCAACCTACAACACGAGTAGTTGGTGTTGAGACCAACCACGTTGGGCGATGCGTTCTCCTTAGCCCGTATCACCAAGGCTCGTTTTAAGGCAATTGTAGAGAAAGAGCGAAACATTAAAGAGAAAGCATATACTACTCTATCATTGCCAATTCAAGAAATTTCACTTGTGGTTAAAGGGCCATTAGATGCTAGTGAAGATACCCTTATATCTTTGTGAAGTGAAGACCCCAATTTTAAGATCCAAGAAAAGGAAGTTGAATATGTGAGAGCATTAAATGTTGCACCGCTTAAAGTGGTCTTTGCAGGGCCTGTTGATGAGGTTAGTAGCGTGATAGAAGATGTTTTCGATATTGTTGAGAGTAACGTGGAAGGTATGCAGGTTCGTGACAAGTTTGCTGAATTTTTCGAAGATAAAGGAAGTGTGGAAAAGGTACTTAGTGCAATAAAGTTACCAAAAGGTGGAAACTCTCATTCGGCATATTCTCTGTATCACCTTAAGGACAAGGTGAATTTTGAAGGAGTGGGGAATGTTACGCCCTGGGAAGCGGAATTCAGAAGAAGGAAAAGAGTGAAGTGTTATGTCCAAGGTAGCGGAAAAGGAAAAAGGTTATTGGTCGGGGCATCGGAAGGCGGTTCGTGATGGGTTGGGATAACCATCATACTTATCTTTTGTCTAGGATATGTGTTTAGGAATGTCTTCATTTTTATTTAGGAAAGTCAATCAAGAGTGCTTTTCAAGACAACAACTTGAGGACAAGGTGGTTTTGAAGGAGTGAGGAATGATACGCCTGGGCCCGAGCCCATGACCCATTTAGCTATTAGGGTTTTACCCTACTTTTGTCTTATAAATACTCTTGTACTTTTTAGTTTATAATCAATCAATCAAGTTTGTCAAGTAATTCTCTAGTCTTCTTCTCTCTATTTTCTTACGGAGCTCGCACACGCTAAAAGTGGTGCAAATCTATCTCTTCTTCTTCTTTATATTCTTACGGAGCAAGCACACGCTAAAAGTGGTGCCCTATCCCGATACAACCCAAACCGGGTCGTATCAATTGGTGCTTTCATTGAGAGCTCTCGTTAAGAGGGTTTTCCGCGGCAACGAAAGGCGGTTCGTGATGGGTTGAGATAACCATCATACTTATCTATTGTCTAGGATATGTGTTTAAAAATGTCTTTATTTTTATTTAGGAAAGTCAAACAAGAGTGCTTTTCAAGACAACACCTTGAGGGCAATGTGGTTTTGAAAGAGCGAGGAATGATACGCCTGGGCTCAATCCCATGACCCATTTAGATATTATGGTTTTACCGTACTTTTGTCTTATAAATACTCTTGTACTTTTTAGTTTATAATCAATCAATCAAGTTTAAGATCAATATTTCTCTTATTCTTCTCTCTATTTTCTTAAGGAGCTCGCACACGCTAAAAGTGGTGCCTATCCTGATACAACCCCTAACAGGATCATGTCACCTTTAGAGCAAACGACCTGCACATTGTGTCTATGTATATTCACTGTTATCATGCCCATGATGTTCTATAAGCTAAAAAGTTAACACTCACTTTGAGTGATTAGTAATTGTCATGATATAAGTAAGCGAGCCTATATTGACTTCATTTATTTATATAAGATAGTTATGGTTTCTTTGGCAACCTTGGTTCTTTTCTAAATTATGAACACTACATATATAAGATTTCTATAATGGGAAGGGGCACATGTATTAGAAGATTTCGAAGTAATGTATTATCTAATTGTCATATGGTATACAATTCGTAAAATTTAGAATTAGGCTTATACATGTATAAAGATCAAAGGTTGTACCTATTAATGTTTAAGGACATTGGCTCCACCTTTAGGTTGATCATCAATCACATTTTCTTGTGACATGAACTTTTCTTTTTTGATTTCTCTAGTGATCTTTACGGTTGCTAGAAATCCACACTGTCTTACAAATACTGTACCCATTGAGTTAGTGTTTGATGCGTATTTTTATTTAATTACTTATGAAGTTTTAAATTTATAAAACTCGTTCACCTATGGTCTACAAACGCACTAACGGGCAGAGAACCCGGTCGTGTATAGTGTAGGATTGATAAATTCGATGTCGTTCCCAAGAGCTAATGGGCGGTCTAAAATCAGCGTTTAAAGGTTGTCACATTTTAAAAGTTGTTTTGATTGTAAAAATGCAAGAAAATTAAATGTGGAAAAGAAATGGTTTTACTAATCAAGAGGATAAATTATGCTAACCTAGTTAATCTTCTATCAACGAAATGATTCAATTTCCTAGTGCCAAGTCTAATTCTCGTTTTATATGGTGGTTCTAATATCATTAGTCCCGATTTGTATTCGCATCCTAACCTATAATTCCTATGATCTCAACCTCATTGCTCACGGAAGTCGGACATTTAGTTCATAGTCATTAAACCCCCATCTATTCTAAAGACTTGTCTAATGCCGATAATCCCTTTACTCGACATTTAAACCCTCTAATTAGGTGCAAGCTAACTAAAGAATTTCCGCCCTTTACAAGTGGATAATCTAATGTAGGCAGTGATCTGGGCAACCCCTACACTCGAAATAAATCCCATCCTATCTCTTGTAACATACTACCTCCATCTCAATTTTATAGTCCATCTTTCCTTTTTTGTATGTACAAAAATAATTGTCCATTACTAAAAATAAAAGTTAAAGTTGTTTAAGTTTATCAATTACCCTTAGTCCAAATTGATATTTGTAAAAATAAAAGAAAACAGTAATTAATTATCAAAGGATAAAACTGTCTTTTTTCGCTTGCGTAGAAACCAAAGCATTAAATAATGCATTTTTCTTAAACTGTGTATTTATTATCTGTAGACAATAAATTTGGGACGGAGGTAGTATTAGACTACCTTTCGACTGATTTCGCCTAATTACTAGCTAATAGGTTCTACACTAGCCTTAGCACTACCAAAACGCAAAGATTGATCAACAAGCAAATAGAATATCCATGCAAAACGATAATTAAATGAAGAAATAAGAATAACAACATTAATAAAATCATAATAAGGCTAACACTTAAGGTGATTAGCCAATCATATTGTATATTACAGAAACAATAATGAAGAAAACATTGGTCGAATTAAACATAATGTTCGATACAATTTACTTGATGTTAAGCTAATAATGATGATGATTAGAAGTGAATTTTCCTTTGAAAAGTGGTGGATGGTTGCTAGAAATTGCCTTGGAATGGTGCCCTAGTCGTCCCCTAGGATGGGAGGAAAAAGGATACTGAATTGTAAAAAATTCGGCCTCTATTTATAGGTTACGAATTAGCTATGACGTAGTTGTAAGTTAAGAACTACGATGTAGTTAAAATATCTACGTTGTAGTTAAAATAGCTGCACCGTAGTTGCCCTACTGCAACTACACGGTAGTTATTGCTAAATTGTGATTTTTTTTAATTGTGATCCATGCTTGGCTCAAAACACGAAAGCTGTAGATATCTCTTTCCTCTTCCCAATGCCACTTGAATCATCTAAAAAGGAGCTTGTATGAAGAAGTTACAGTCCAAGTGCTATAGCACATTTCTGGAGATATTTCGTGAACATTTGTTTAACTTTTCGGCTTCTTTTTCCACTTGATTGTTTCACTAGATCCTATAAATTGAACTTTGAATCATATGTAATAACTTCATGAGTATTGTCACTCATTAGAAGCATCAATTTTTTCACGTCTTACGTCCTCAATGCATTGATTAACCTAATATGTAAATATGACGGATTAAGTCATCAAATTCATATTAAAACTATATAAAACAAAACAATAAACATGAGAATTTGATATAAAAAGTATTAACTATTAAATGTTATCAAATATCCCCTCCACTTGAATTCTACTTGCCCTCAAGTAGGCCTTTATAATAATTCTCAAAAAGATATCTCCCTATCTTGGAAGACATGAATTTAAAAATTACCTAAGCTAGAAAATTCCAAACCGAGCATCTCACGAAAGAAAAAGCGAATCACATTCGTACTCTCACTAATCTATGTGTATCATTTTTGGTGATCACTAAACTGCTCAGTCATGGCGAGTATTCTATCAAAGGCTTGGCAAGGATACTAATCTCCACCACTAGAGACTAGATGCAACTATTCAAAAAGGCAAAATGGGTTGATACAACATAAAGGCTTACGGGGTTAATCATCCTTACAATGCGATCCTTACCAATACCTATATTCTAGAAAAGGTAAGAAAACCACAAATGCTTACCCAAATCCATGAACGAGACACCTTTGACTACTTAATTCTTTAACTCGAGTAAGCTAAAGGTTAAGATTAAGAATGATTAAAGGTAGGTTATTAGACATGGGGAAACATTTAATTGGTTTAAAATGAAAAATAAACAAACAAATAGTTTCCTAAGTCCATAATCTCCTTGTCACTAGTCGCATTCAATCCCATAAGGTAAAATCTACTAGGTCAAGAGTCATTAGGTTTTTAATGAATCATTAAAAATACACGAGTTAATGCGTAGAAATGTAGTGTAATGCCTCATATCTCCTATAGATAAGTAGGCATTGTAAGGCATTAAATCGCCTTTCATCATCAATGAACAAAATATTATGTGCATTATTTTTTATAATTCGGCAAACCTCATTCATTCCCATATAGTCCTCAGTGATAATATTCTATTTTTTAATATGTATATCTGTTTCTTTGCTTAAATAATTGATGCCTTCCGTCTCTATGATGACCCAACTATGAATTCAAAATGACCAGGCTGGCAACCACGATCTTGAGGGTTGAATGAAAATTAAATTTTTGTTTGTGTTGCCTGATTGCTTGAACGCAGAAATAATCATTGGAGTGTGGTAGGGGCTTTGCCACTATCATGCGTGCTTGATAAGTAAAGAAAATGACTTCTAATTAGGCATACGTGATAGTAACAAAATCCTTATCGTATAGTCAGATATTGTTGATTTCTTAGAGAAGTGTCTGATGGTTGTGGCTTTGACCAGCAACACTGCATGTGTTGACTATAAGAGGTTATGATGAATATGACCTAATTTGATTGAAGTCATGAACATCTGTAACTTGGCTAGGCAGCCTATTAGGTCTGCAGCCATGGCAGATTTATATCTTTTTCATGATTTTAAGCTTTAATCTCAGCCAGCCGATCCTTCGTAACCCATGGCCAATATTTATTGTCAAGTATTCACATGGGACATGCATTATGGTCTGACTGTTTTGCTAAACTGTTCCCGCTTTATGTCGGCAAATGTATGCACCTGGTATAAAGACTAGGCTATGATGAATTCAGGAAAGATTGATTAAAGTTGCGAGCGTCCGTGTCTTGGCTAAGCAAATCATTAGGTTTGCAGTCACCACATATGATTACTTTTTTCATTTCTTGAGCTTTACTCTGAGCCTCATACTTACTGTGAATTTAATTTGTCTGCATTTGGTTCATTTTTATCGATTTACCGGGTTAGGAGTAAACGGGTAGGTGTTTTACGGATCGGATTTTGAGCAGGTATCAAAAATATGCGAATGATGACCGAGATAGTTCCCCGGCGTATCACTGTTTTAACACAGAATTGATCCTTACACTACGATACGAGTTATGGCACTATCGCACGTGCCTGGTAGGCAGAAAAACTGCCTTATAACCAGGCACATGTGATAGTGGCAAAACCCTTATCGTAACTTCGGATATTATTGATTCTTTGCCAATATTTATTGTTAATGAATAGGGTGCCGATGGCCAGTTTTGTATGATGGTTGCACAGAAACGTATGGTTTCCAAAGTTATTATGTATTGTTTTTTACTCACACGTATAGCCTAACTGCTTTGCTAATCTGCTCCCGGTTTATGCCATTTTAAGTAATCATTATGGCCAAGGTAGTGTTTTAACTCACATAAATTACTGTTGTGGACTGGGAAGTGATGTTAAGGACGAAAGAGGTGATGTGTTTGTTTTATGAATCGTTGCATATGTGTTATATCCCTCTTTGGTATGTCTAACAAGGCAGGCTGTGATGAACGAAATTCCGAACCTTTTAATTTTAGCTTTAAAAAAGCAATTGTTTCTGTGTTCGGCTGACTGACTCTAGAGCAAGAATTAAGGCCTAATGATTTGTACTAGCCTTGATTCCGCTTTATGTTAGAATTTGGTTATGCTGCTTGCAGTTTGTTGAAGATATTATATATGTCGTTTGCTGCATTATGTTGGGTTAGCATTGTTTACATGAGATGTCCCAACAACTGCAGATTACCTTGATGAGGCTATGACCAATATGAGCAGTTTCGATCAAAGCCGTGAAAGTCTGTAACTTGGGCTAGGTGATCTGCGTTGAGTTGTTGACTGATTTTATATATAGTGGTTTTGCTACATTGTAATTGCATCCATTGTTTACATAGATTCCCACCCCCAATTTCATGCTACCTTGATGAGGCTATGATGAATATGAGCAGTTTCAATTGAAGCTGTGAAAGTCTGTAACTTGGCTAGGCAACCTACTAGGTATTCAGCCATGGCGGACTTACACTTTTTTATAACCTTAAGCTCTTATCTAAGCCAAACGATCCTTTGAGACCCATGCATGATATTTGTTGTCAATGAGGGTATTTGCCCGCGCTTCGCTGTAGGGTGATTATTGGGCGTCGTTTTTGGTCAGCTTAGCGAGGTTAATTAAACGAAGGCTGCAAACTGGAATTATATTTCATAACAATTCATCTTTCTGGAGGGAAAATACATGTGTTTTTATGCAGGTTACAACAAAAGGATGCAGCATCAAATGAAGAAATATCTTCTTTCCCTTGAGAAGATGTGTCATTTTCTTCTTTGTCTTAAAGAGATCTTTTTCTGTTGGTTCTGGCTCGCTTGGGGAGGTCGTGCTGCTCCTGATGTTGTTCTTTGAGCCATGTGTGCATTCATGACAACCCTTGATGTTGAGATAGTTTGCGGCCTGAAAACAAATATTAAGAAAAGTTATTCAACAATATGACCATAAACTATACAAATGGTTCAATATAAACTGCCACAGAAAGTAAACAATCAACAAAGTGCTGTGATCCACTTTAACAAAGTCATCATCAAAATATTTCAGATCTTCATCACCAACCTTGGGTTTCTTGAAAGGGCGAACGGCTCAGATCAATGTTGTGGTTTCAAAGGAACAAATAGATAATTTTACCCTACGTAAATAAGTGTTCCTAGTACGTAATAAGACTAAGGGATTGTGTAGGCTAGGCTGCAACAAATAGATTATCAAGTCTATTTCAATACTAATAGAAAAAGATAACACCTATAAATGAAGCGATTCAGACACATGAACAAAGATTATATTAACAAAACAAATGATCAATGTGTGACATATCGAAAAGGTGTACAAAAAGAATATGCACCAAAATCCTAAACTCCTAATGTGAATTGAAGATTGAACATAAGAAATACCTGATGTTAGATGTTAATTATTAATAAACAGATGACGTGTATGAATACAACAGTTACGTTGTTCATTCGCTGTTTCAGATCTAGGCTGAATGTTGTTGCCATCGGATCTGTTTGCAGGCCTTTTCTGAAATGTACATTGCCGTTGGTGGTCAGTGTCACAACCCGTAATTTTTCCGTTCAGTAATTTTACCGTTTTCCGTTTAGTAATTTAAATTTACTATGTCTCGTATAATTTTTACTATTAACCGGGAAGTTATCCTGTATTTATCTGAGAAACGTTACCGGGAGTGAACCGGGTTGCCAATTATCATAGTATTTCGACAGTTGTCGATTTTGATGTTATGGTAGCTGCATCAACTGATATAACCAACCTATTAGAGGAAATGAGTACAAACAAATATATAGATAGTGAAGCTATAGAGAATACATACGATGGAATATTTCCTTTTGGTTATTGGAAGTTGTTGAGGCTCATGGGGATATAACTCGTGTGGTTGGCTATTTAGAGTGTTGGGCATAGCGGAATAAAAAGAGATGTCATTAATAAAAGCATGTATGTGCAATAAAAGTATGTATAGGTACAAACAGTACTAAAATGAGCAATAAGAATAGAAATGCATACATGAAGTGCATGATAAGTGAGTGGAAGAGACGTTGCGAAAATCAGAACAGGTGGCTGCGAAACGGAAAATAAAAAGTTAGCAAATATAAATATTGAGCAGTAGCAAAATGAATGTGTAAACATCAACTTACGTGTTGACACGTTGATGTGTTTCACGGTCATCCTTGAACCAATGCCTGCTATGGGCGGGTTTGAAGCAATATCAGCACAACCATGTGATTGCTCGTGAGCACGCGAATCTCCTTTTGCATACGACTATGGTTCCACTTGGGAGAAGGTGTAGGAACCTGACATTAAACTGAGTTAAAAGCAAAAAGTATTAGATTTAAAAAACGCAACAAAATTTGTTACTTATTATTGACGCTCAAAACTGATTATATGCTTAAAAACATAAAATCCCAAACATCCTTATAATGTGCATTATTGTGGCAGCCGGAAATCTAAATTGGGAAGCTTTAGTTTTACGCAAAGGCGTTTTTAACATATCACTATCAGTTCAGAAGCTACATAATTCTTTTTAAACACCATCAAGTGGCCTTTACTTTCGAGGACCCGACACACATCTCATGGGTATATGTTCGCAATGACCGGCAATGCCTCGATCTAAAAATCAAATTGTACTTTCCATTCATTTAAAAATCTGTTTTTTTAATTGAGCATGTGCCGTCACATAAAACCAAACATCATATATTATACTTTCATGTTATTACTGGCTGCAATAACTACATCCCTACATATCTTTAGTAATTTATCTAATTAACGATCATTTTCGACCATAATCATGCAATACTTTAGCAACTAGAAGTTACATATTGCAAACGGCCTACTTCGACTATTTCAAAACTAATTAAGCATAAAAACAATGAAACCTAAGTACATCATTTTCTCTTCCATAAACTATTTACTGAATTCAGAAATTACATGGCTAGCCACGTATCGTGATTATGCAAATTTTACGTGAGTGTAAGAATCGCTAGAATGCAGAACGAACATGTTAAATAGCATAGCTAACTATCACATAAGTGTCCCTCTAAACAACTTAATTGCTACGATATACGAAAAACTCCAACAGAAGTGAAACTCGCGAACTGCTCAAAGTGTACATTTGATAAGTTAGAAAGACTACACACACAATTTAACATTAAACGGATGTGTGTAGTCTGGTATAGTAAATCTCAAGACATGACAGTTATCAAACGTCCGAAAATGATATGGTACCTCTGATACATCATTATCGTCATCGTTAGCATCACTAACACTTGCTTAGTAGAATTGATGGCGAAAATTTAACCTGACTTTGTCGCAATGCGAATCCCTCTAAGAATTCATCCGCACTCCAACTCCAACATCTGGTGCCGTTTTACTGACCTGAGATCCACGCATGCAAGAAACCTGATTACTAAGATTGTTTTTCATAGCCAACATAGTGAATAAAACAACGCGGCAAAGGTAGTAAGATACGTGACTGATATACTTCCATTAAGAATTAAGAAAACTTTAATTGTCATAAAACTTTGTCATAAATTCACTTATGAGTGTACCCAAAATTAAGCGCTCCATCTACCGGCTTGAAGTTGTTCGATTTTATTTTTTTAATTCTTCCCTTTGTTTCTTGAAACACTCACTTTCTTCTCTAAGTTTTTCTGGTCTGCAAAAAAGAGAATGATTTTGAACAAATCAGGAAAAAGTGTTAAAAACCAACCAACAAACGACGTTGCACACCCATAGTCAGATATATAATATCCCCCCTCTAAAAAGTAATTTTTTTCAAATTTCATATCATCAAAATGAACCTGCATGAGCGAATGTTCAGGAACATATGAAAACCCCGATAATTCAGATACACCTGCAACAACCAAGACTATATAAATTACCTGTAAAAACAACATAGAGTTCTAAAAAAAGGAAAGAAGAAGTTGTAGTTACCTCGGAAATCAGAATTGGCACTATACGCAGATGAGTATTCAAAACCGGTAGACAACGACTGTACTGTAACATTTTCTACCTCAAAACGAACGATCAATGATTGATTTTCAGATAGCTTAAGACTACTAATTTCAGGTTCATCGCCCCACACACACATTAACCATGAACTCCGACCCGAAACCGATGTATATCCGATTCATACCCGACGACCCGATTCGCCCACGTCACAAAACATATAGGAGGCAGGCTCTGAAACTGTTTGGCTCAAAGTTGTGTGTGCGGGCTGGGATTAGAATGTACCTGGCCCGCCATGGCTGCAAACACGTAGTCGTGCTGCCTCACCAATATGCGTTTAATAAACGCATAAACGCTACAGTATCTTCATCGCCTATAATAACCCTAAATTAAATGAAGAACATGTTTCAAAGGGCCGAGATTAGAATGTACCCGATCCGCCATGGCTGCAAACACGTAGTCGTGCTGCCTCGCCAAGATACATGTAATAAACACAAATATTCTTAGTAAACCAAGCGTTAGCGAACAAAGCGTAAGCCAAACGCATTATATAAAACAAACGATTTAGTGGAGTGGATAGCTACATCGGGTCACCGGAAGACGCTGGAGAAGACACACAGAAAAAAGAAAACGGTCGGATGGAGCAACCTAGTATACACACAGGCCCGGGTCGGATTTCTAGCTCATGGAGCGGGTTTATAATAAAATATGCAATACTATAGCGAGTTTATTATTAAATATTCATACTGGAGCGGGTTTACTATTAAAATATTCCCACAGCAATCTTAACATGATCGAATATAAACATCAGAGAAAACGCTATGCACAAATTTGAGATTGCAGGACAGGATAAAAGAGCATGCGGCCCGCCATTGCTGCAAGCACGACACAGTACTGCCCCGCCAAGATACGGGTCGCTTATACCCACCATGATCAAGCAACCTATCGTAGTCCCACAATTGTAAACACACAAATGCAAGTTAAGCAAGTATCAACAATCCGAACTGTTCACCAAGACGAACAACATTTTCAGCAATAATTAACTATAATACGCATTCATCATATTTTCCACCGAAAAAATAGACAGTGGCATATGATAAATGGTTTGGTGGTTTCGGCCAGCTTATATGGGCCAAATTTCCTGCCTATGCGTTTGTGGAGGTTGTTGAGGCGAGAAATTCTCTCACTCGACCATCCGTCCACCATACACAGCAAGAGCAAATTGAAGGGTGTCATCAGCCGCAACCAACACCACCAAAAATATAAACGGGCTCAAGTTACATAAGATAGTATCATCTTAAAACGACCCAATGTAATGGGTGCAAGCTTAAAACGCTCGCATGGCCAAGATGCAAATAACATCACCTTAAAATAATTATTAGAACCCTTAGCTGCCAACAACATCATGAGCAACCTAACCTGAAAAAATCCCCTAATTTTTGACATAAACCCTAATCTGAATTAATTATTTAATTAACTAAAACCATTATTATTAAATAAAAAAAGAAGCGGTAGTTACTTCATATGATATGTGGTTCTTTAGAAGGAAAATCCACATGATTAGCGGCCTGTATATAAAAAATGGAATAACAAAATGAATGAACTTCATACCTTGAAAGAGAAACCCCAAAAAACATTGAGGAGAATCACCAAAACCTTAACAAAATTTACATCCCCTTGACACAAAAGATTTTGATGAATATAAGATTTGTGAATAATCTAGAAAGGGTTATGGAGATGAAGGCAGATAGAAAGACACGTATGGACAAAATGACACGTATCTCATGCAGTTAAATCCCGGTGGAATATTAGCTAGCTTATTAGTGGAGTGGATAGCTACATCGGGTCACCGAAAGTAGTTGGAGAAGACACAAAAAAAGAAACAGTCGGATGATACACACAGGCCCGGGTCAGACATGGAGCGGGTTTATTATTAAATAATCATAATGGAGCGGGTTTATTATTAAAAATTCACACAGCAATCCTGTTGTTTGTATATATTTAAAATTAATATGAGAGCGACAAGAAATATTGTATGATGCTTGCAACCAGAGGTGCG
>BQNB010036321.1:0-50215 GCA_026074375.1 Tanacetum coccineum
TGTAACAATTAAAATATTTTTGAAGGAAAAAAATTCAATTTAATACTCAAAATATGCATGCTACTATTTGATTGAAAAAAATAGTTATATATTATTATTGGTTGAAAGACTATTATGTTAAGTTTGAGCATTTTTATCATCATCATATTATCATATTTAATATTTTTTATTTTAAAAAAAAATAGCGACATAATTCTCTCTAAATGTATTATTAATACGAAAGGAAAAGACGAGAAAATATATAATATAAAATAAAATAAAAAGGAATCAAAGGAAAAAAATAAAGTAAAAAAGCTAAAAGAAAGAAAGAAAAAAAGAAGTAAAAGTTAAAACACATTAAGAGGTAATAAGACATCCCCTCCTAATCTTGTTGGGTAAGAGGTTTCAGCCTCTGACCGCCTCTGAACGAAAATAAAAAAACAAACGCACTGAATGACCAAAATGTCTGACCGCGTCTGAACGAGACAGATTAAGAGGCTGTTAAGAGGTATTTTTTAAAAAACAAACACCACCTAGCTGAGATCTTTACTAAACCTTTGCCTCGAGAGAGATTTAACTTTTTGATCGATAAGCTAGGTATAAAAAGCATGTCTCCAGAAACGTTGAAACGTCTGGCAGAGGAAACGGACGAGTGATGGTGGTAACTCATATCCTAGTATATATGTACATATGAAAACATAAAAATCCAAAAAGATTTTCCTTTTATAAAATTTTACAAAAACAAAAGAAAAAAATTAAAAAATCAGAAAAATATAAAAATATGTATCTCTGGCATGTCTTCTGAAAATCGATAACATTTACGGCCTTAGAAATGTCATTTAATAATGATACGAGGCTGTAAATGAAGTTCGAGCAGAAGTTTCAAAAGCTTTCAAAACATGCCAAAATGGCTTGCTATTATTTCCGATAGCAACCCGGTCTTCATCTTCAAGGCAAGTATGTTGTCAAAAAGACAACTTGACCTCACAACGGAAATTTATTTTTCTCGAGAATGAATTACTTTATATTCCTTCAAAGGCTTGTGATTACTTTGCATCACAACCCGTGTTTCCTATATTCAATAAGTGTACGTGTCAGTGCGCTTATGTGTCAAAAAAAATAAGAGAAATCTTATTTTTTATTGGTAAAAAGTTGTCTTCAAAATGAATCAGTGTTTTCAGTAATCGCAAAAAGATTTTTTCAAAGATAATTCGACCACTCACACCTATAACACCCCCATTTTGACAAATATTTAATAAAATGTCACATTCGATTAAAATTTCAGAGTAAAATCAGGTCCTAATAATTTATAATTTAACAGGATTACAAGAGTTTAAACATGTCTCATTTGTATATTTAAAGAAAAATGGTTGTCAAATGTGAAGAAGACTGAGTCTTTAAAGTTATTGATATTTTCCCGCGACTCGGAATGCTCCCAATGCTCAGTAGTAATATAGTAACCTGAGGAATAATACATGCAAACAAAAACGCAACAATAATGTTGGTGAATTCATAGGTTTAAGGAAAGCACAGTACAGTATTGAAAATAAATCAATAAGTATTCAGTACGAAAGTAGCGATTACCACACATTTCAAAAGAATCTTTTTTGACTTCCAAAGTAGAGATTCAATACATAAGTAATTTTTAGTAGTGGGCACCACATAGGTTTATGATCAGCCAACGACAGATGCAACGATGCAATGTCAAGTAAATGAATTAATAATGTTCTCGCATTAAGCTTATGCCACTGAAAAATTAACTAAAGCATATAATATATGCATCAAATTTGCCCTCACCAACTAGGTAATATTGCAATTATACCTAAAGAATATTCTCATTACTTAATGTCCTTTAGGGTGTGATCGCGCCATGATGTCACAACCCCAGACAGGGCAGGCAGTCAAGGTCCCAATTAGATCTATTTATGTATTAGCGCTCACCCATCATAGGCAAATAAAGTTGCATGACATTAGGAGCCTTTTTACAATGGTTACTCATGCAGAAAACTCATACTCGGGTAAGCATACCTTCAACACTTGTGTCCATTTTAAAATCTAAGTATGATGTTCAAAACTCTCGGTTTTGTAAATAGATATTCAATGATCTCAAATCATGTAGTAAGCAAATCAAGCTTTAATAAATTCCTTGGTAAAAAACCAAGTATTCAAACCAGTATTAGAAATCAGTAGAGGCAAGTAAAAAGATTTAGTAAAAACATTCATTGTAACACTTATGTTAGTAGTAACCATTAAGTTATTCGGTAAAACAAGATGTATTCTCCCCAAAAGAGTTTAGAAACCCATTAAAAGGGAAAAGTGGGGCTATGAACTCACGTATTTAAGTCGACTAAGTGACACAGGATACGAAAGCTGCATATATGAATGAATGAGAGATCCACCAACAATCCCGAGAAAAAACCTATAGGATGTGAGCGGACTTAGTTACTCTATAAGTAAGAACAATACATAAGAAAATTTGACGAGTATATGATATGTTTCTAAGATATGCACGACGTTGCACCTAGACTTAACCAATGTATTTTTACTCCCAAAATGGTGTGTGACCTGCTCTTATATATATATATATAAACATCTATCAAGTTTTGTCATCTAATTCCATTTTAGTTGGTATCTTATGCAGTTACAATTTTTAGCCAGACGTAAAAACCTGAAATTCTTGGAAGGAGTCACTCTTGTTATGGACTGTTGTATCTCCAAATCTAATAAATGGAAAAACCCATGGCCTTCACTCTTGGAAAAGCACTTGAAGTTAGTATCCAGACCTTAAGCCAAATCAATCAAACCATTTACAATCCACGGGAAATGGATTTTTATCCTATTCGTAAGTCAACCAGAAGTTGAATGAAATTTTAGCGCTTTACGGTTTCGGCCACAAATCCTCATTTATAATAGCTCTCAAGTTGATCCAAAAAAAAAGGGATAGAAAGCTTTTGATATCTAATGTTCACCATGTTTAAAACCAAAATATTTATCTTATTAACGAACCTAGAGCAATACATGTTATCCCAACCGCCGCTCCAGATTTGACCTTCTTCCGTAAAAAGGCCATATCTCCCTCTCCGGAATGATACAAACCATCCAATTCGCCATATGATCCTAAGAATTATATCTATCCTACCATGTCTTTTATTTACAGACCCTAAGCCAAAATATTGGAGAAAAAAGCCCACGTTTTCCTACTGATCTGGAAACAGTCCCTAATTCTACCCAAAATTTTCACTGAATTTCCTCACTCCTTTACGAAAAGACAATAAATCCTATTTTATAATAGCAAGTACATGCGGTCAAGTGCTGGAGCCTTCCTAGATGTCTAGTTATAGGTCCCATGTTTTAATACCCAACTTTTAGTTCAAAAATCTGGTGATAAACATGTTTTCTAATCAAGAGTCCATAACTGACCTAGTTTCATATTTTGACCATATCTCCCTCATACGAAGGAATTGGTTGAGCATCCAACTCACACATGATGCTAATACCCATATCTATTCAACCATATAATTATCTTACAAGTTTCAGGCCAAAATCTGGGAGAACAAGCCCCGTTTACCTGCTGTCCCAAAACAGTCCACAATTCCTACCTCCAATTCCATCAATAACACTTCCAAATTAGCTATTGATCAAATACAAAGCCGGAACTTAACTTAATAACACATCCCATAACCAATTAACCCTCAAGAACATGATCATTCCAAGATCAAATATAAAAAATACTTGCATGATCAATAAAATCCAAAAATCAAGAACATGCATCTCTATAAAAATTAAATAACAATCTAGGGTTTTTAAGGAGGACTTACAACACTAAAAGGAAGAAGGAAAGTGATCAAACACAACCCTTAGATGGGTGTGTGTTGGCTGCCGAATCCACCAAGGCCAAACCAAAACCAATCAAACTTTTTAATATACCCAAAACCTTCTAAAATCAAACCCTTGTAACACCAATTTCACTTAATTAGATCAAAACCCTTTAAAATCAAAAATCAAGAAATCAAGAACTTTGAAAATAAATCATGCATGGTGGTTATTTGTTGTTGGGGAATGATTTGGGGTTGATTTATGATTGATTTAAGGTTGATTGGGAGTTAATTGGAAAATTTTTGGTGGTGATGGTGATTTGGGTTTACTGTGTGTCGAACAGTATGAGAGGAGAAGAGACAGTGTGTTTTTTTATAACTGAATTTATGGATTTTTATGGGGGGTCAAGGCTTTATATAATAGTCAAACATGTCTAATTAAGTTCTAAGGAGGGTGTTTGGTTTATGATTTTGTTGGAGTAAAAAGGGTAATAAGAGGGTGTTTGGTTTAGCTTATTGTTGGGGTCAACAAGGGGGAGTGTTTGGTTTTGTATGTTTAGTAGGTGTAAAATTAAATAAGGGGGGTTATTAGATTTCTCGTTTTTTTGATGGAGCCTAAAACAATTAAAAAGGGTGTTTGGTTTATATGTTATGTTTATAACTTATATTTTTATTTTTATTTTTTTTTCTAAAACATTTATTCCAATTTTTTTTTAAACCGTAGTTAGGTATTCAAATTTGTAAACACTATTTTGACGCTATGCTGGGGTTTCGACTCAAAAGCACGAAAAAAAAGACGGAAAAATACAAAAATACAAAATAATTAAGGTCTCGGGGCTAAAACATGAACTTATCGATTTCTCAAAGCTTTAAGGGCTATAAATTATCCTAAGCAGATTCGTAAATAATTAAACGACGATTTTTATATATCGCACAAAACATTATAAATAATTTTCTAAAATTATTAGAGAATAAGATAACGCTCGGGGGATGATTTATGATATCAATTCGGGTTGTTTAAGTATCAACCCCTTTTAGGGAGCGACGTCCCGGTCGCTCATTTCGTTTTAATCATTCGTATGGTTTATTGTGGAGAGTGAGGATAAGACAAGTATCGTGAGGTTTCCAACGGAAGACTAACCGAGAAAAAAATTCAAATATCAAATACATGCAACGTGCATAAGCGAACAGATTGAATGTCGCGAGAATCCTTAAAAGGAAAGATAAAATACATGACTTGAAGATAAGCCATTGGAAACGAGGAATTTAACAAGTCGTCAATTCTTGGGAGCGGTTAACGGTTTATTACGATTAGCTTATTAAGTTCGCGGCGACGATGCCCATTCGGAAAAAAATCCATATAACAAATTACGAGTCGAAAGAAGTTCATAGCCTAAAGAATGATTCGCACAAATGAGCACACGCTATGTCGGATACACATAAGCCCACTCATTTATAACTTGTCACTTACAAAAAGAGGCGTCCCAATCCTTGTAAGTAATAATTTATAAACTTATAGTTCGGCGGTTTATAATTTCCTTATTCAAATGAAGAAGCGTCCCAATTCATTTCAATAAGACAATTATAAATCATCCTACTTAAGCGTGGCCGACACAAAACACAATATCAAAACAACGTTACGATAGGTAAAAAGGAGTGTCTACTTGACGACATGATTCTTCAAAATCATAATAAGTAACAAGAAGAGTAATGAGACGTTAGTCCATCATGTTCCAAAGGTGAGTGCCAAAAGATGGAACGATCTGAGGTGACATAATAAAGTCGTACCCCCATCAATTGGAAGATTTCAAAACAATGGATTACAAACACAACATACGCAATTCAAAAGCATAAGAAGAGTGTTCGGACTCGAACATTAAAATAACTGTAGAATTGTACCCAAAGCACACGGAAAAATGTTCAATATCAAGACGTAAATTAAAGTAGCGTAAAGTTGCTTCGGAGATCACCGCATCGTCAAACAAAATATTGAAGTAAATGAACTCATTAAGACATACCATAGTACTATACACATATGTAAGTAATTATTATTACGTAGACGATTTCGCCTTTAGGCTTAGATTAGCACAGACAGCAAATCAAGCTCGATTGAAAAGCATCGCTAAATTATACGCAACATGCAGGTAGGCGTACCCACGATCCAAATTCTAATCATACGTTAGCCATAACACCAAGGCGACACAGCGACCGTACATAGTTAAACTCACTCAAATCACTTCTATATAAATAGACGACAATCCAGAAGATGAGTATAAGAGATCGAAAAGAAAGTAGCTCATATATGTACGAGATTCTTATATAACACTAGTATTGATGTTCGAGTGAGAAAATAAGAAAACAGGAGTACGCGAATAATCTCGGGTCAGTGTGTCAATATTTAACCGACCGATATAAGGCAAATAGCATGACGTCATAAGATAGACGTATGAGGGTGAAATCATAACCAATTATTAAATACTAATTACTAATGTAATAGCAATAAGGATGAAAAAGGGAGTATATAAGTTACCAGGGAGCAAGCGCGTGTGGATATCAGATAATGGAGAAAGACTCTTAAAATTTTTCGAAAAGCGGTTATAGTTTAGGTTTTGAAAACGACCTAGTTCTCTATAACCAGTGCTCTGGTACCAATTTGTAACACCCCCATAAAATCACAACATGCGAAGAATACACTTTCGGGGTGTAACTTCATAGGTATAAAATTACAAAGGTTTACAGAAACACGGACCTCCAAAAGAGGACGTTAATAAAATGTCACATTCGATTAAAATTTCAGAGTAAAATCAGGTCCCAATAATTTATAATTTAACAGGATTACAGGAGTTTAAACATGTCTCATTTGTATATTTAAAGAAAAATGGTTGTCGAATGTGAAGAAGACTGAGTCTTTAAAGTTTTGATATCCACGCGACTCGAATGCTCCCAATGCTCAGCTAGCAATATAGTAACCTGAGAAAATACATGCAAAAACGTCAACAATAATGTTGGTGAATTCATAGGTTTAAGTAAAAGCAGTATTGAAATAAATCAATAAGTATTCAGTAAGAATGGTAGCGTTACCACATTTCAAAGAATTATTTTCGAAAATCCATGTAGGGTTCATAAATCAAAGTAAGTTTAGTAGTGGACCACAAGGTTTAAGATCAGCCAGCGACAGTGCAACGAATGCAATGTCAAGTAAATGAATTAATATGTTATCGCATTAAGCTCATGCCACTGAAACGTTAACTAAGCATATAAAATATGCATATAATTTGCCCCCACAACTAGGTAATATTGCAATATACCTTAAGAAATTCTCAATACATAATGTCCTTTAGGGGTGATCACGCCCCCTCAAGGATGTCACTCAACCCAGACAGGGCCAATACGGCCTAATAGATCTACTTTATCTATTAGCGCTCACCCATCATAGGCAATTGACAATGCATGAAATTAGGGGCCTTTTTGCAATAGGTACTCATGCAGATAAACTCATAATCGGGTCAAGCATACCCTTCAAACACTTGTGTCCAATTTAAAACAAGTAATATGTTCAAAACTCTCGGTTTTGTAAATAGATATTCAATGATCTCAAATCGTGCAGTAAGCAAATCAAGCTTTAATAAATTCATTGGTAAAAAACCAAGTATCAAACATGTATTAGAAATCATGTGGTAGGCAAGTAAAAGATTTAGTAAAAACATTCATGTAACGCTTATGTAGTAGTAACCAATAAGTTATTCGGCAAAATAAGCATGTATTTTCCCCCTAAAAATAGTTTAAGAAAACCATTAAAAGGGAAAAAGTGGGGCTATGAACTCACCGTAAGTCGAATAAGTGACGAGGATCGAGAAGCTGAATATATGAATCGAGAGAGATCACCAACAATCACCGAAAACCTATTGGACTGTGACGGACTTAGTATTAATATTTACGTAAGATCAATACGATAAGAAATTGAGCAGTATAGGATATGTTTCTAAGATAAGCACGACGTTGACCTAGACTTAACAAGGTATTATTTACTCCCAAAATGGTTATTTTGTGTTTCCAGCTCTTATATATATTTAACTTCTACCATAGTTTCGCCATCTAAATACAAATTTTTAGATATGGTTATTATGCCTTATACAAATTTTAGCGAAGACTAAAAACTGAAATTCTTGAAAGTGACTCATGTTCATGGACTTGTATCTCCTAATCTATAAATGGTACAAACACATGGCCTTCACTCCTGGAAAGCACTTGAAGTCTAGTTTCCAGAACCTCAAGCCAATCAATCAAACCATTTACCAATACACGGGAAATGGATTTTTACTAATCGTAAGTCAAAACAGAAAGTTGAATGAATTTCTAGAGCTTACGGTTTCGGCCATAAATCCTAATTTATAATAGCTATCAAGTTGAATCCAAAGGGATATGAAAGATTATCTAATGTTCAACCATGTTTTAAAACCAAATTTTATTATATAATAACCTGGAGCAAAACATGTTTCCCAACCGCCGCTCCAGATTTGACCTTCTTCCGTAAAAAGGCCATATCTCCCTCATCCGGAATCGATACAAAACCATCCAATTCGCCATATGATCCTAAGAATTATATCTATCCTACCATGTCTTTTATTTACAGACCCTAAGCCAAAAATATTGAGAAAAGCCCACGTTTTCCTACTGATCTGGAAACAGTCCCTAATTCTACCCAAAATTTTCACTGAATTTCTACTCCTTACGAAAAAGACAATAAATCATAATCTATAATAGCAATGGACATGAGGCCAAGTGCTGGGGCTTCCCTAGGATGTCTAGTACAGGTCCATGTTTTAAAAACCCAACTTTTAGTTCAAAAATCTGGTGATAAAATGTTTTTCTAATCAAGAGTCCAGAACTGACCTAGTTTCGTATTTTGACCATATCTCCCTCATACAGAGGAATTGGTTGAGCATCCAACTCACACATGATACTAATACCCATATCTATTCACCCATATAATTATCTTATAGGTTGCAAGCCAAAAATTTGGGAGAACAAGCCCCGTTTACCTGCTGTCCCAAAACAGTCCGCAATTCTTACCTCCATTTCCATCAATAACACTTCCAAATTAGCTATTGATCAAATACAAAGCCAAAACTTAACTTAATAAACCATTTCTCATAAACCAATTTAAACCCTCAAGAACATGATCATTCAAAGATCAAATATAAAATATACTTGCCTCTTATGATCAAAAAAAATCAAAATCAATGAACATGCATCTTATAAAAATTAAATAGAATCTAGGTAGGGTTTATAAGGGACTTACAACACTAAAAGAAGAAGAAAAGTGATCAAAACACAACCCTTAGTAAGGGTGTGTGTTGGCTGCAGAATGCACACAGGCCAAACTCAAAACCAATCAAACTTTTTTATATACCAAAACCTTCTAAAGTCTAAACCCTTGATAACCCAATTTCACTTAATTAGATCAAAACCCTTAAAAAGCAAAATCAGATAATCAAGAACTTTGAAAATAAATCATGCATGGTGGTTATTTGTTGTTGGGGAATGATTTGGGTTTGATTTATGATTGATTTAAGGTTGATTTGGAGTTAATTGGAAAAATTTTGGTGGTGATGGTGATTTGGGTTTATGTGTGATCGAATCAGTATGAGGAGGAGAATGCGACAGTGTGTTTTTTTTATACGCAATTTATGGAATTTAATTTTTTTTGGGGGGGTCAAGGCTTTATATAATAGTCAAACATGTCTAATTAAGTTCTAAGGAGGCGTGTTTGGTTTATGATTTTGTTGGAGTAAAAAGGGTAATAAGAGGGTGTTTGGTTTAGCTTATTGTTGGGGTCAACAAGGGGGAATGTTTGGTTTTGTATGTTTAGTAGGAGTAAAATTAAATAAGGGGTGTTTGGTTTCTAGTTTTGATGGAGCCTAAAACAATTAAAAAGAGTGTTTGGTTTATATGTTATGTTTATAACTTATATTTTTTATTTTTTTATTTTTTTTCTAAAACATTTATTCCAAAATATTTTTTTTTAAAACACGTAGTTAGAATATTAAAATTTGTAAAAACACTATTTTGACGCGGTTTTAACTAAAAGTACGAAAAATACAAAATTCAAAATAATTAAGCTCTCGGGGCTAAAACATGAAATTATCGATTTCTCAAACGCTAAAGCGGATAAATATCCTAAGAACGATTGTAATAATTTAAAAACGATGATTTCTTTAATAATTTTCGACCAAAACATTATAATATTTTCTAAATTTTCAGAGAATATATAACGCTCGGGATTGATATTGATTTAAATTCGGGTGTTTAAAAAAATAGGCAATAATCATCTTTCAGATAGATTCAACAGATCATCATTTTGTCTAGCAATTTTGAACATCTAAAATAACGACTACATCTCTTTAATAGAAAACGAGTCATTATTTGAGGGGGAGAAACTGTCAAAATCATCTTCATCATATATTAATAAGGTGTTAATCAGAAAAGATTTTAATGGGTGTCGGGTGAATAATTAAAGGGGAGTTGATAAATGTCAACTTAATAGGGCTTTATTTGATACATGTTTAATTTGTAGGGGTATTAATGCAAAATGTGAGACTCTTTTTCTTTGTATACTATACATAACCTTGGGACTAGTTTTGCAATTTATGGAAACTTGGTTTGCCTGTAGAAAAGGTTTAAAGATAAAATTAGAACCATCATTAAACCTCAAGGGGCATTTTTGCCAAATCTTAAAAGATTTAAACAAATAATACCCCTTATCCTGTTCCTTATTCCCACACGAACACAAACACTTTGATATGTTTAACTCCTTCTTGTGTTTTGAATGATTCTTGAAATCAAAACTTGTGAAAATGGGCAAAAGCTTGAAAATTGTCATGGGTTTGGGTTTGGGTTTAGGTATAATAATATGAGTGGTTAAGTGCATTTATGTAGTATATAACTTGTTTGTATGAGAAATCTTGACTTATGTGAGTTTTTTGAGTGTATATGGTTCGAACTTGACTAGATTCAAGATTTTCGTGGTTAATATGTGAGTGAAAGATGTTAAATTGATTCCTTGATGTTAAGTGTCTATGATTTGATAGATATTATAGCCTAAATAAGTGAAATGTGTTAGACTAAAATTCTGTATAGGTGATCTATGCATGATTGTACAAGTGATTAATACATTAAATTTGTAAGAGCGATCTATACATTGCTGTACAGGCGATCTATACATAATTTTTGTTTAGGCGATCAATACATAAATACATAGGCGATCTATACATACTAAAGTTAAACAGGCGATCAATACATGCTTAAATACTACAGGCGATCGATACACATGTTTTATTTAGGCGATCAATACACACAGTTTTTTAAAATAGGCGATCTATACACTGTATTTAGGCAAACTATACTTGATTTTTTCTAAATAGAATTAATCTCGTAATCTTGGTAATTCTACCCTATAACCTAATCTAAGTGTAATCATTCCTTATCTTGTCATATAATGATTAAGTTAGGTGTAATTTTTTGTAGAAATTTTATATAGAGTGGTGACTTGATTTCATTTAGTTGGGGCCTATAGTCTATGGGGTTTATGAGAGATGTGTGTATCTGTTTGTTGCATGTGTATCAGTTCTTTTGCAGGAGTTGCCTATGTATCAATTTGTTGCCTAGTAATTGTTTGCCTATCTCCTGTTGTAAACCATGTCTTGCATCAATAATCTTGAATCATGATCTAGATTGTCTTTCAGTGTTATATATATTTGCTTGTATATGAACTGTATGTGACAACTCTTAGCAGAATCATGACTTCCATCATTGCTCAACAAACCAAGCTTGATCTTGAGCTTGTTCTCTAAGAGAATCGACTTGATATCGGAAAATGCAATGGAAGAATCCGTCGTGGATTTTCACCAAGAGAACCCACATTTCAAGTCACTCTAGATGCCATTGCACTCACTCCATGCTATCCTGCATTTCTCATCACTGCTGATGTCCCTGAAGTGTATATGCACCAATTCTGGAACTCTGTATACAAGCATGATGACTTCTACAGATTCAAAATTGACAAGAAGAAAAGATTCAAGCTTACTTTGGAAGTCTTTAGAGATATCTTTCAGATTTGTCCAAGAGTACAAGATCAAGACTTTGATGCACTACCCACTAAAGAAGACATTGTGTCTTTCTTAAGAGATCTTGGTCATACTGGGGATATCATCAATGATGTTGTTGTCAATCAGATGCATCAACCTTGGAGGACTTTTGCAGCTTCTTATTAATAGAAGTTATCTAGGAAAGGCTAGTGGTCTTGAGAAAGCTTTTCTTCTAGAGCTCAAGTCTTAGGGTAAGTACTTTCAGAAGAATGGGTAGATTATGTTGAGTTACTCTGGAAGAATTCACTATCAGATGACAATAAAGTTTTCAAAAGCAGATAAAGATGTACTTACCTCGATTCACAAAGTTATCATTATTTTTCCACCACTTTCTAAATTCAAGAAAATACACTTTCATAGTGAGAAACAAGATTTGGGATGCAACCTCAACGATGACTACTTGATAACACCTTAGATTTGTCTCAAGAAAGAAGCATCTCAATCTATGGAGTTATTCTACCTAAATGTTTGACCAGTCATGAAATGAAGGAATCCAAGGCTTACAAGACTTATCTTGGCTATGGTACAGGTGTTGTACCCTCCAAGAATTTCTAAAATTCAAGAAAGCCTCTCCAACTAAGAAGGATAGTGTTCTAGTCCCTGTAGATGAAGAACCTGTCACAAAAGGCAAACAAATCAAGAGATCTGTCAAGAAGTCTTCAACTAAGCCAACAACAGGTATCGTCATCAGAGAGCCTTCGGTGGAAACAAAGTCTAAAGGAAAGGAAAAAAAGAAAAAGGTGGATGTTTGCTCCTAGGTAAGGAAATGAGAGTGCTATCTGACTAGTAGCTTTGACTGAAAAAGCTCAACTGAAAGAAGTGAGGGAGAAGAGAGATTAAGGACTTTCACAAGACACATCCTAGTAGTTCTGGTATAGTTGCCGAAAAACCTCCAAGTGTTAAAAAGATCACTCCTACCGCACAAGTAAAGGAACTGGTGATAAACCAGGGGTTCCCAATGTGACAGAAGATGACTCTAATGTGAGCTGTGATATAAGTCTTGGGGTAATGATGAAGACGAAAACAACATAAGAACAAGAGGCAGGTGAGAAGGCGTGTGACAGGAGGAAATGAAACGTGAAGAGCACGAAATCTGATTCAGAGCAAGATGAAGAATCTTGATGATGATAATCAAGAAGAGGAGGAAGTTGATCAGAAAATGATCTAAAGATGCTGAGATTGAATAAGTGATGAAGATTAAGGAATGGATGTTATTCCGACCAATTTGATGATGATCGTACGACGCAGATTAGTAGAGCCACTCAGACTGGTAAAGAGGTTGTTCAAGGTGAGGGTGATGATGCTGAAATGATTGACGCTCAACAAGGGAATGAAAATTTGGAGACTACTCAAGAACAAGTTGTTGAAGATGCTCATGTGACGATTTCTACCATCTGTTACAAAGAAGACTGAAGTTCCTGCTACTAGTTCTTCTCGTTCATCCGACTTGGCATCAAAATTCCTAAATTTTTTAGATATTCCTTATACTGATGCATAAATCGTTTCTCCATTTAACTGTTCCGTTTTAGATGATTGGTATCCGAATACTCAAACTACCCAAATCCTTCCTATACCTCTTGTTTGTCATCACAAACCATTCCTCAATCTTACAAACCTTCAATCCTCTACCTCTTGTGTCACTCCCACACCACCGCAACAATGAAGCTACAAAATCCTCCAACTACACCTTCTTGATTTTACAATCGGGTCCTTAAATTCAATGAAAGAATTATATACATTGGAAAAGAAGTTGCTGACTTAAAGAAGGACCCTCTGCACACTCAAGTGACAACTTTAGTTGATGAACCAATCTAGACACAAGGTTGGGAGAAACCAGAGACAAATTCATTGATAATTTCCTGTCAGGTATTCTCACGACTCCAAGAATCAAAAGAGCAAGTAAAAGATCAACTGCCTCAGATTTGCCCAAGGAAGTGTTAACTTCGCTCCACTGTGATCGAAGAGCTTAATTAAAGCATTACGTGATGAAGGTACTCACAGCAAGGGTGTCCTCTCAACCACATTTCTATTATGAGGCTGCTTCAACCACTTACTGAATTTAAGTTAAAGAAGATCCTCATCGACAAAATAGAGAAAAGTGAATCATATTTGGCAGCTCTCGAACACCGAGATTGCTATGATAGTTTGAAAAAATCTTATGATCTCGACAAAGATTTCTTCTTCTCTTATGATGTATATTCATTGAAGCGTGGCAAAAAAGACAAGGATAAAGATGAAGACCCTTCCGTTGGATTAGACCGAGGGTTAAAGAAGAGAAAGGCAAGCAAAGATGCAGAACCAACCACAGGTCAGAAAAAGAAAGATTCAACGTCTGGCTCTTCTAATGGCACCAAGTCTCAACTGAAATCTTTTGGAAAGTCTGTTCAATCAGAGGAACTAGTGTTCGAGGTTGCAGACTTAAACATGCCACAAGATCAAGAAGGGAATATGGGTGATAATGAAAATGAACCAAAGAATGAGACTGCTTCTAGACGTGACTGGTTCAAGAAACCTACACCACATCAAGAACCCACTGACCCTGACTGGAATATTGGCAAGACTACCCAGGAAAGACCAACCCAAAGTTGGTTGATGACTCTAGTAGCTTCCACTTCTACTGATAAATCGTTAAAGGACTTTGATGAATTGATGAGCACTCCAATAGAATTCTCTAGATACATCTTGAATGGGCTAAAAATTAAGAATTTAACTTAAGAAATCCTGCTAGGACCAGCATTCAGACTACTCAAAGGCACACACTCTAATTATGCTGAATTAGAATATGACTTTGAAGAATGCTACAAGGCTCTTTCAGAAAAACTTGATTGGGAAAATCCTGAAGGCGGTGACTATCCATTTGATCTTTCTAAACCCCTTCCTTTGATCTAGCGTGGGAAACGTCAAAGAGTACCATTTGAATTCTTCATCAACAATGATCTCAAGTATCTACAAGGAGGAATTTCGACTATGACATACACAACGTCTACCACCAAGACAAAGGCCGCTTAGTATGATCTACCAGGCATTGAAGACATGGTTCCAAACATATGGAGTTCTGTTAAAGTTGCTTATGATAGATATGCGTTATGGGGTATCTCACATTGGAGAAAACAACGTAAGTCTTCTCTGATATGCAAGAGCATACAATCAAAGAGGAGATGTATATTCTACTCACAAAACGGTTTTCTGGAGTACTTATGTAAAGTTAATGAGGAAACTTAGATACGTGTACTTGGAAGAGATTATAGTGAGAAGAGCTAATAATGTATTATACAGATTCAAGGAAGGTGACTTTCTACGACTTCGAATCAATGATATTGAGGATATGTTAATTCTTGTGGTTCAGAATCAGCTCATAAATCTTTCAGGGGATCATGTTGTTTACTTCGCAATAGCCCTAAGGATGTTCACCAGAAGTCTGGTTATTCAGAAGCGAGTCGAGGATCTTCAACTTGGAGTTAAAATTTATCAAAAGAAGATCAAGTTCACCAAGCCTGCTACTATCTAAGACCAGATCTTAGAAAAAGGCACCCGTACACTCCATACAAAGACCCTCAAGGATTCATTTATGTCGATGATACAAGAGGAACAGTTTGATGTCCGCGCCGACGAACTGTGACACGTTCTAACAAGACTGCTTTCTTCGCTCGATGACTATTACCAAAGAATATCAAAATGAGTTACATGGGGAAGAGAAGATGGAGGCACATTGGAAAAAGTAAGAAAAAGAGCTATTTTCTGATCAAGGACATCAACAAGCTGCTAAAGGAAAGGAGGAGGATGAGGAGTTTGGAGAAATTTGATGGCGATAGACTCTACGAAAACTGATTTAGACTGCTGCAAAGAACAATATGGAATTCGGCATAGTGTGTTCATATTCAATGTCATTTCTCTATTTAAACTTGTGAATTTTTATATATGTGTATAGAACTTATTGGTTAAAAATATGGTGGTGCTGAGATAAAAATTTTCAAGAATTTCTTAGTAAATTTAAAAAATTTCAAATTTTTAATCAGCACAGTCTTATATACTCTCAAAAATTGAGGGTTCAGGGGGAGCATTAAAAATTTTCCTATAGTAATTACGTAATTTTGTCCGACGTTTAATTCAATTGATATTTTAAAATATCAAGGGATTAACAGTTTTTGGTATAAGGGGAGAGAAAATGTGTTGATCCTAAACGTGAATCTTAAATAGTATTGACATGTGATGCGTAATAAAACGACTCAATGACTCAACACTTAGTATGTACTACGATTTGTGGTGGCTCATGTTAAGGGGGTAGCTTTTTTAGTGTATGATGAAAAACTCTTCAGAGTAAGTTGTAATTTTTGTAGTTTATATCAACCACTGTTGATTGAATTTTTTCAATGATCCCCTCCCCCCCCCCCTCCCCCCCCTCCCCCCCCCCCCCCCCTCCCCCCCGTATTTTTTTATTTTTTGTTTTTTGGAAATTGTATGATGGAATACCCTAATTGTAAATCCCGAGAATTTTCGGGAATTTTAAAGGTAGATATAGTTATTCTCTATGTTGATTTATCGCTATAAAACGAGCAGCTAAAACCACGTATTCCCGACTCGGGACTCTAATTGTCATTGATGTTAAACGAATCCTGGACAATCTTATTAGTTTTGACCGAGAGCCCGTGACACAGCAGAAGGTGACTGAAAATGCCCTCGCAAGATTTAGAAACACAAAAATAATTAAATTACATTTAATTTCACGTTTTATTAAATGATAGATTATTTAGATAATTATTTAAATTGTTATTCAGATGACGTTTATTTGAAGACCGAATATTGCAGTTAAAGCCAGTTTCTTACTTCAGAATGCTAACCTGTGTTCACAAAATAAATAACAAAAGTTATTTTATTTAAATGTTCTGTAAAACTATTTATTTGAAATATTATCATGAGGGGTAATATCTCATTTTTATCAGAAAAATGATTCGCGAGAAAACAATGGTGCAGAGTTTGTGCTTAGATACTTGAATCATCGTTAAGTCGCTCATTGTGAGTCCCGAAAGATCCCGCTTTTATCAAAAAGTATATTAAAAGTTGTCATCTTGTTGTACTCCTAACTATTAGGTAAAAATTGTCACTTTGTTAAATGAAAGTTTTAATATATAAATTAAAAACTTTATAATTCATTTTTCTGTGTTTATGCAAATCCAACACCCAGAAAAAAACACCTCTTTTTCACTCACTCTCTCTCTCTCAATATTCGGCCACCCACCGCCGAGCCACAAGCCGGCCGCCGGCCACCAGTCGCCGCCGCCGGAAAAAACCTTTCCCGGCAGGAGTTTTCCAGGTGAGTTCCAAGAAAAGAATTCCTCGTCACCCGATCTACCCGGACCATCTTACACCTTCGCCTCCTCACTCGCGCTTCCCCTCCCCTCCACGAGGCTGCCACAGCAGCCGCACCCCCATCATCACTCGTGCGCCACCGCGAGTACCTACACCATATCTCACCATTACCTATCTCCTCGCCACCACCACCTCGCTGCCGCCACCACCAGACCACCTAGGGTGCGTCTGGTTTGTCATTACTAGCACCACGGGTGCGTTGGTTTTGTATTTGCAGCAATGGGCTGCAGTTTGGGATTTGTTGAGCATCGCTAGGGTACGGTTGGTTTTTGTTACGACCCATACTAACAAAAAAAGGGTGCGTTTTTTAGGTTATGGGTCAGACATTATGGGGGGATGCGTTGTTGTCATTGTTTTAACAAGATTAGGGTGCAAGTGTTGGTGTTTTTAAAACCAACCAGCCAGGGTGCGTTTGGTTTTTTATTATTCAGGGGGTTTGTTGTAGGCTGTTCAACACCCACAAGGGCGCGTTTTTATCGGGTCCGCCACCCGGATTGGGTGGTGTTTGGCCGTGACCATAGTTTTAGGGTGGTGGTGTTGACTCAGCCAGGGTGCATGCGTTGGGCCCCTAGCAGCGATTAGAGTGGGTTCGATTTGTGGTTAACAGCCCTAGGGTGCGTTGTGGTTTAACTTAAAACAGATAGGGTGCGTTGGAGTTCGGGGAAAGGCCCACAGGTGCGTTGGGTTTTGGGACAGCAACAAAAAGGGCTGCGTTGGTGTTGGAAATCACCACGAGGTGTGTTTGGTTCGGATTAAGAACAACTAGGGTGCGTTTGGATCTGGTTAAACAGCCGTTAGGGTGCGTTTGGTTAGCGACAATCAACAAGGGTTCGTTTGGTTTTATATATATATAGGGTGTGTTTGGTTTAGCGAAACGGCAAATAAATATATCATAAAGTCTTATAAATATAAAATCTTGACATAAATGGTGGTTTAATTTGGTTAAATAATACTTTGTTATTATCTTCGTATTCGTAATTTATAATAACGATAGGGTTCGGTTTGATTCCACATAGACGGACAAATGAAAATAACATAAGGTTTTTAAACAATATTAAAAACCGGTTATATATTGGTGGTTTAAATGTTAAATAAATGTTTTATAATAAAAAAATAAATTTTTATTATGTTGCGGTTTGATATAAATATTTATATTTATAATTTAAAACTCCGTGGGGTGTTTGCAATATTGATTTTTCATGATTAAGTTGGTAAAAACGTTTAGACTTTTAAATATGGAAAACGATTTATAAATGGAAATGTAATGGCGAAATTTATAGAAGTTTTATATTAGTAATGTTTTTACTAGAGTTTCCTATTATTTCAAGAACCGATAAAGGGACTATAATTATATATAAATTGTATTATACACATAAACCGGGATCAAAACGTAACGAAAACTATACTTTTCGCGATGAGATAAACTTATTTTTAGACACGACCTGTTGAGGAAACAAAATATAAGCTTATAAAATTTTATTTTATAATTATAAATTCGGAAGCAAGAGGATCAATAATAATTGTTGTAAAAGTCTTATTAAACATCGTTTCAACTTAATTGGTAATCTTAAAATGTTACTGATTACGTTTTTATACAAGAACTTTCTATTTAATTAAGTGGTGATTTCAGAAAACGAGTCAAACTAATTGGTTTAATTACTTTACTCGCATTTGTTATATAATACTTGCAAAGCATTATATACGTCCCACTAATCCTCGGATTGTTTGTATTTATTATAGGGACCTCCTTTGTAAAACTCTGATATGATATTGAATGATAACTAAATTTTCCAAAACGTCTCTTTTGAGTCATTTTATATGATTATGTCTGTTGATCCATGAAGTAATACCCCAGATTAGCTTCTGCTGCTATATGTCAAAAATGGGGGTGTTACAGTTACGTTGCTCATAAACCATGGTGCACCTAACAAAAGGAATCTTTATCTCATGGTAAATATCTCTCATCCAAATCTTTACTTTTGGAACGCTGTAATCGGGAATGCTATATGACCTAAACATATAGAACCACAGATTTTGTTTTAGCTGATATATATAATTCTTGTGCGATTTTTTCTGTCTTGTTACAGCGATATACCAATGACTCAATTCATCATCAACTATAATAAGTCGTTGCTCAAATCACAAAAGTTCATTATACATATTCTAGATGATATTCGTCTATTTGTGAGCAGCAATGTCGATGGAATGATAAGAAGTTCCATTCAAGAGTTCAGAGACAAGATCACCTATGAGAAGCCTACTTAAATATTTTTCTTTTTTTAGCCGCGTTGGTTTTGCCTTATTTTTCAAGATTAGCATGGAAGAAGATATGTTATGCAAACATATAGTAGTCTTGAATTTTTTTTTCCAATGAAAAGGGAAATTATATTAGCTTAAAAAGCAGCCTTACAAATGACAATACAAGAAGCTTGAACAGACCCCAAACTTCAACAAACAGACATACACCACAAAGGACAAAAATACAATAACCAAATTACAATAAAACATCCCCAATACAACAACAAAGATAGAATCTTCATAATCAGTATTCTTCAGCATCAAACCAAAGCAGCTCCAACACAGAATCTTTAAAAACATGACAGCAAATGCACACGATTAACTAGAAAATCTACCTCATTAAAAACCTTTCCAAGAAAAACCACATGGGAAAAAACTTGGCAAGGGAAAAAAAGTATAGAACTCAGCTGGAAACCAAAACAATAGCATTTGCCATCTATGGTGCAAAACTCAATAGCCATTTTAATCTTGAAACTTGTTGAAGTAAAATCTGGATCTCCGACCTTCGGGTACGTCGGAGCTCCCTTCGGCCGTTGACTGTTCGGATTCCCTACACAAGAAACAACACGCGTTAGCCTCGCCCTAGCTGTGACCCCAAGACTAAGCTCCGGCGTGAGAGTAAGAAGTTGGTACGTATGAAGTGTGTGTAAATGCTAATGTCACAAAACAGTTAAGAATGTAATAAATGAGCTAGGGGTATTTATACTACCCCAAGGGTGTACCTAGATGACGTTAGGAGGTTGACCTGACACGTGACGTATGTATAGGGACCACTAGATCAGCGTGCCAAGGGGTGTCAGGTTTGTCCTTTAGGGTGAAGACACTACCTGCGAGATGGTGACCTTACATACCTCTTTTGCTCAAAGATAGTACCTGTTAAATGTTGTCTTTATATACATCATCCTCTGTTACCTATGTTTTTGTCCCCAGGTGGGGTCCGACCAATGTGTCACCGGATATTGTACTGTCCGGCACGTGGTGTCCGGTACATACACGAACATATCCCCCAGTGTTATATTATTAGTTGGTATACTGATGATACGACACTTAACAAAATATTGTCTTAGATCACGAAATACCATTTTCTTATATTTGGTCGTTCGGTCATTTGGTAGGTTGTTACCGGATTGAGAACGTGTGGGGTGGGCTTTGCTTTTTTTTCTTAGCTTATGGGCCGGTTTTGCAAATATAGGCCCATAGGCCCTGCATTTTGTTACGGGATCGTGGCGACGTTCTGTTGAAAAGTTGTAACGGCGTTTCGTCTTCTCCTTAACTACGATCGTGCCACGTGTCGTGCATTACTGTGATGGACGGTTGTGATCGTGCTTCTCGCTGCTTCTCTGGTACAATGCGCCCTTTCCTATTTTCGAGGAAGAGGGTATAAATACCCTTCCTCTCACCCTCATTTACCCTTACTTTCCCACACATACTCGTTCTTTGTCCTGTTTTCTCGCAACTTCGTCATCGTCCGATTTCTCTACCTCACCAGGTGCGTTTTATTCTACTCTTTCCCTCTTCTTCCATCTTTTGTTACCATGTCCAGGAGTGAACCTGGCAAAATGGCTCCGGAGAGTTCGTGGGCTGTGGTCATGCCGAAATTTGATATGCATACTATACTTCTACCCTTACTTCGAAAGAATTAAAGGACGTAATTGCAGAGTACAATATTCCTACAAATCTGCATCCTCGTCTTCCTCCTCCAAGATTGACCATGGATAAGCTCCCGTCTCGGTATATTGGGATATATGTCGAGCAGCTTGAACAGTGGGGCCTGCACATTCCTTTCTCGACCTTCTTCCTCGCCGTCATAAAACACTTTGGTGTGCACGTTTCCCAACTAGTGCCGATGGGAATTAACCGAGTAATCTTGTTCGAGATCCATTGCTGAAGCTTGGATATTCCTCCCATCGTCTCTTTTTTTCTAGTATTTTATAAGTTGTGTAAACAAGGCCATTGGTTTTTATTTAAAAACAAGACCGGTGGTCGTTCCAATAAATGTTTTAAGGAAGTTACAACAAGTTTAAAGGGCAAGAAGAAGAAATTTTTTCTGATTGACAGGAGGGTGGTGCCGGATGCAATGCCTGAGAGGCATTCGGACACTGACATTCGAGATGACTTCCTAAATAATTATAACGAGGAACATGCCGAACGGTTGGCTACTCCAGTTGTTCCTCTGCGACCCCCTCCTAGGCACTTGTTATATTTGTACGGACTAACCACAGCTTGCCGACATCCGAAACTACGTTATGTGATCAAGGACATCGACGGATAGGGTAATGAATGTCGTGAGGCTTTATTATTTGATTACAACTGACTTTTGTTTTTCTTCATATTTCTGTTTTGTTTGCTAACTCTCTTGTAGTGATGTCCATGGATGACTTCTTATAACTTCCGGAATTGACTGTGACAACTGTGAGCAAAACCAAAGAGCTTGTTCATGAGGATCAACGTCCTCCTCTTCATGTGACCCCTCCTCTGACCGAGGTTCAATTGCTTCCTGAGAAGAGCCCGACTCAAATAGCCATCGAAAAACCCAATGATAAGATTGCTACCGCTCGGGAGAAGAAAGACAAACAAAACTTTGTGAAGGCTTAGTCTAAACATGCAAGAGAAGTGAGCTTAGTGGCGGGTTACACGAAACGAGCTCACAAGAACCAAGAAGTCACCAACTCTGGATCTGACAAGACCATTTCCACTGACCCTCTTCATCATGCCGGACCGAACATACAAGATGAGATTGCCACCTCCGCACCCAATGTCGCTGCTGGTGCTTCTACCGAAGGGTCTCATGCGGTTGATCTTGAATGCGAGGTTATTAACCTCAGTGAGAGTACCCGCGTTCCCACACCTCCGGTTATCTTCGTTGTGCCGCCGCCTCCTCGTGTTCAGCCTGATCCTTCTTCGAAGAGAGTAGCTCATTCCGATTGTAACATCCGAAAATTTTCAAAATTTTAAATGACTATTTTACCCTTTGACTTTTTGGTTCTGACTTGACTTTTTGACTTTTGGTCTTTTATTGTCATATAAAAGCGATTACCGCGTAACCGGTAAAATTTTCGGAACATATTTTAAATAATAAATCATATTTAATATTAGATCTCTCATGTGCAAGTTATTTTTAACTTATTTGACTTGAAAACGAAAAAGATATAGGTTATTTCTAAGCTGATTTATCAAAAACGACCAACTAAATCACGTTTTCATTATTCGGACTCTAAAGCAATTTGATGTAAAACGATATTCCTGACAACTTTTTAGTTTTGACCGAGACCCGAAAACAGTCAGAAAGTGACTGAAATGCCCTCGCAAGATTATAGAAACAAGAAAATAATTAAATTATATTTAATTAACACTTTTTATTAAATAAAAATATTTAATAAATTAGTCATCATTTTATTCAGTGATGTTTGTTGAAGACGCAAATATTTGAGTAAAAGATCATTTTACGGACAAAGCTTATCAGTAATATACAAATAAATAATAAACGTTTTAAATAAATTTTATAAAACGTTTATGAAAATTAGTCGAGTGAATACTTATTTTTATCAGAAAAATGATTCCGAACGCAATGGAGCAAGTTTCGTAACTCGAATCATCCCTTAAGTCGCTCAAACGAGTCCCGAACCAATATTTTATAAAAGTTTCTCAAAATTACACTTTTGACCCCTGATCTAATATTTACAAAACTTACCCTGGACTATTAAACACTTGCTGAAATTTTTTAATACTTTTCATATATATATGTTTAACCCCCATTTCATTTTCATTTTTCTATACAAAATCACACACACATATCCCTCACTCTCTCCCTCTCCATTTTTTTGGCGAGTCCTATCGCCGTCGTCAGTCAGCCACCGCCGCCGGCCACCACCCAGCCGCCATCGGAAAAGTTTTCTGACGATTTTTTCGGCCAAGTCCAAAATTGCTTCTCATCACCGGATCTATCCGATCCCCACCACCACGCGCCTCCACGCGCCGCCACGCGTCTATATCCACCACCACTGCCCCACGGCAGCCCCAACACCACCACCATCATTATCATCACCATCACCACGCCATTATCACCACACCACCATCACGGCCCCAGACCTCACCACCACCGCACCATGGGTGCGTTCGGTTTGATGTTTACACCAAAAAGGGTTCGTCGGTTGTGGTAGTAGCACCATCAAGGGTGCGTTTGATTATTCCTAAGCACCACGAGGGTGCGCTTGGTGGGGCAGCCACCACCATGGGGTGAGTTTGGTGGGCTGCCGCCACTATAGGGTACGTTGGGTTCATAACAACACCGCATAAGGTGCGTGTAGTTTCATAAAACCACGAGGGTGCGTTTGATATAATAACAGAATAATAGATTAGGGTGCATGTGGTTTTGTTATGCACCAAAGGTGCGGTTGGTTTGCACCGGCCGAGGGTGCGTTGGGTTTAGCACCAGCCGAGGGTGCGGTTGGTTTGTTGAAACACTCCAAAGGTGTGTTGTTTCGCGTCTAACAGCCCAAGAGGGCGTTTGGTTGGTTTAAGTGCACCAGCAGGGTGTGTTTGGTTTAAGTTATCAAAAAAGGGGTGTTTGGTTTTAAGGTTAACAACAGATTGGGTGCGTTTGGTTTAGTGTCAGCCAAACTAGGGTGTTTGGTTGGCTATTAGACAGCCAAGGGTGCGTTTAGATCCGGGTTTACCAGATTAGGGTGCGTTTGGCTGAGTAAAATCAACAAAGGGTGCGTTGGGTTTATCACAGCCATGGGTTGCGTTTGGTTGTAATGACATAGGCATAGGGTGCGTTTGGTTTAACATAAAGAGCATAAGGGTGCGTTTGGTTTAGCAGTATAACCAAACGGGTGCGTTTGGGTTAACAGATTCGTCAAAAGGGGGTGTTTGGGTTAGCAGGAAAACCGTATAGGGGTGTTTGGGTTAGCAAGAAAACCGTATAGGGGCGTTTGGGTTAGCAGTTTCACCATAAGGGCGCGTTTGGGTGAGCAGAAACAACTTTAGGGTGTGTTTGATTTATACAAAACGACAAATAAATGTAACATAAGGTTTTATAAATATTAAAACCGGATATAATGGTGGATAATTGGTCAAATAATGTGATTAGTTATTATTTTCGGATATATTATATTAGACCCGTAACGGACTCATAATATGAAAATAACGTCAATAACCAATAAATACACTTGAAATTTCTAGGATGCGTTCTATTAAATTGGTTTGGAAAAGTGGATTTGCAGTTAAGTCTTTCGACTTGGGATCGTTTTTATAAACGGAAAGGTCATGACGAAATTTATATGAATTTCTATATTTAGTAATGATTTACTAAAGCTTCTATTATTTTAGAAACCGATAAAGGGGACTAAGTTATATTTTAAAGATACATAAATTTGTATTATACAATAACCCGACCAACGAACGAAAACTATACTTTTACAATGAGACAACTATTTTAGACACGACCTGTCGAGGAAACGAAATATAAATCTATAAAATATTATTTTATATTTTATAATTGTCAGCTAGAAAATAACATAATAATTATTGTAAAAGCTTTATAAACATCGTTTAACTTAATTGGAAATCTTAAAACGTACGATTACGTTTATGCAAGAACTTTTTATTTAATTAAGTGGTGAATTCAGAATACGGGTCAAACTAATTGGTTTAATTATTTACTCACACTTCGTATATAATACTTGCAAAGCATTATATATTTCACATTACTCTTTGGATTGTTTGTCCCTGTTATATAATTCACGGTATGAGTTATATAAGGGTTTATTTTTCATATGTAATATATAAAGAATATATTACATACTTTGCGTTATCTTTCAATTTATTTATTTAACCAACCACCAAACTCATACAACTTGGAAATCTAAATCTTTATCAACGTGTCGCGTTGATGTAACCATTCATCGGGAAACCCAAATGCATCATTCTAGAGTAGGGGGATATAGCCGTTAAGATAAACCGCAACTTCTTGGTCGAGCCGTTTCGGTTTCCGTTTGTGCTGTGCTTAATATGTGCATTTCTGCCAGAACGTTCTTCATCATCAATGTGAGTTTATAGCCCCATGTTTTACTCGTTTTACATATATTTTGGGGTGAGAACATGCTTGTTTACAAATGCATTTACATGGTTGATTACCTGTTTGGTTTATATACTCATTTATACATCTCGCGAGGAGATACAATACTTGGTTTAGTTTTTGAACGTAAACACATACTATACTTTTATGATTACGGATTAGCTCAGTTTGTATGTTACAAAGTAATTCAATGCTAAGGGTGTCCAGGTGGGGGCATCCAGTGTAGGCACACGTAAAGTAATTCAATGTTGAGGGTGTCCAGGTGGGGGCATCCGGTGTAGGTACATGTAAAGTAATTCAATGCTGAGGGTGTCCAGGTGGGGGCATCCGGTGTAAGCACATGGCCATTATTTCTGTTGGCGCATCAGTTTCATGAGCTTAGAGTAATCATAATCGTAATCATTGTTTTATACACACATGAATATTTACGTTTCCTTGAATAAAGTGGCAATACATACTTTGGACAATTGCGGCCCAACTTTCATACGTACATTTTTTGTGACTAATTGGGGATTGAAATGGTCATGCGTATTTTACAACTCTTTGATTTATAAAAATCATACATACATTTTAGAAGAATAATTAAGGATTGAAACGGTCTTACACACTTTGGAAACCTTTGGTTTATCATTTATATTTAAACAAACCTATGAACTCACCAACTTTATGTTGACATTTTTAAGCATGTTTTTCTCAGGTGAATTAGATGCTTGACCTACTTGATGTGTACTGGAGTCTAAAATTTACAAGATTTCATTTATGGATTTCTACTTATATTCAGATGATTAAATCTCGTTGGGTTGTTTTCAAGCTTTTCATTGTGATGCAATTATGGGACAAATGTTATATCAATTTCAAAAAAATCAAAGAGATTACTTTTCAAACGACACATTTAGAGTCGTCTTTGTTATTATAGCATTGTGTATATGAAGTAACGCCCCCGTAACATCATAGATCCACTCTGCACGAACATGTATTTTTGGGGGTGTTACAGAATTGGTATCGGAGCCTGGTTATCTGAAAAAACAAAAAAAAACAAAAACTTGGTTGACATATTTTACCCTAGACTTATACCGTTTTCACAAACATTGCATCACAACATAACATTTTGAAAGTGCATACACACTTACTTGCGGGGTGTGGGGGATTACTTGCTTATGGTTACTTGTACTTAAGTGGCTTAGTGGGCATAATATATGTAATATATATGCTTGCATTTCCTCTTTTGCCGTGTATATAAATTTTATTTATTAAGAGTTATGTATTAATACCAGAACAATTCTTACGAAATTATGAGTTTGCCACAATGGTATTCATTTAGTTAGACATTTATGAGTTACACAATGGTCTCATTTTACTTCTTAGACATTGTGAGTTGCACAATGGTCTCACTTCCTTCTCAGACATTGTAAGTTAAACAATGGTCTCACTTCGTCTTAGACATTGTGAGTTGCACAATGGTCTCACTTGTTCTCAGACATCGTAAGTTAATCAATGGTCTCGCTTGGGGATTTGTTTCTAAGACATTGGTAAGTTAAAACAGATGGTCTCTATGATTATTATTTTTTTCACAGTTTTATACAAATCGTATTACACGGAGGCCGTCATAATTTTGTTTAATGGAATTATGTTATGAATCTAAGTATTACAAGTTCTTGTATGGCGGGACTTTATAATATGAGATTGATATGATAATAGACTATGGTTAACAAAGCCCGTCACAGTTCTGTTTACATGGGATTATGTATGAATCTAAGTATTACAAGTCTTGTATGGGCGGGACTTGTAATAGAAGGATTGATATGATAATCGCTATGTTGACTCGTTCATAGAGACATTTACCTTGTTTACTCTAACCCGGGTACTCATTAACTTCTTGAACTCTAGGGTCGATATCCTTGGTGTTTTACTCCCTTATTCTCCGAAGATGAGTTTGTATAGACCCCATACTCATTAGAAGCACATGCATCGTCATGTTATCCATCACCTTGAAGGTTATGTGAGTACGCGTATTGCATCGAAAATTATTAAGTATGATGATTTATAATCTCTTTACTTGAAAGGATTAGGACGCCTCTTCACTTAAATAAAGAAATTGTAAATCCCCGAACCATAAGTTTATCATTTCTTACTTACATAAATTAGGACGCTCCTTTATGTAAGTGATGAATTATAAATGAGTGGGCTTAATGGTATCCAATATGACACGATGTATGAACTCGAACCCGATAATCACCGGAATCCATTAAAAAGGTCTAGAGACACATTCGTGCCTTAACACTCAGCAGAATCTTAAGGTCTCACTTGGAACTACATGATCTCATTCTTAAGATATTACTTTTGCCGTTGCAAATCCTTGCAACCACGAACTGTTCGTGGAACTAACAGACTTGTTACACACTTGAACTAATGGAGTTGATTCATTCTCGAACTAACGACTGAGTACCATACTCCGCCGTCTATCGCATAAGCTCTCCCGCGATCTCCTCCTATTTGTTGAACTTTATTTTGGGGATATTGTTTCTCGAAATGTCCTCACTCTCTACATCCCATCACCATTTGTTATTGGATTGACGTTATGGTCGCTGCTGTTGAGTCCTGGAGCGGTCCCAACTGGTACAACTTTATCCAATAGGTAATGCAACCCCCCTTAAACCAGATAAACACCTACCGACGAAACAGATAGTCGAACTATTCATTTCGGGCCACTAGTATGAAGACTTAGGTCGCGATACATCCTAGTACTGCCAAGTAAGTTGGGTACTTACATCCATAAGCCATGTTGATGTGAATCATCAAACATTACAGATAGCAGAAAAGAGACTCTGTCCTGGAACATTTAAAACTTTATACAGACACACTCACGTGACTACACTTTCTTCTTGATGATTTCACTATTAAGAGACTTTTTTTAACGCGGTTATATCAGTCATAAGATCTGTAATGATATTTTTTTGAGATAACAATAATACAATACACGTGGGATTTCAAGCGATCACTACACATGGGAGAGATATAACAGGATTGAGTCATAAGACCTATAATGATTTTTGAGATAACCATTTTCACGGATTAGATATCCTGGTCAAACCTAGCTAAAATTTCTGGTACATTGAGAAATGTCGAAACACCGAATTTTTGCTGAATAAAGTTATCAGCGTTTTGTTTAGAAACGGTTATTAAATCCTAAATCATTTCTTAGGTCACACAATCGGTTAACACAAATTTTAATCTCGGGACGAGATTTCCTTTAAGGGGTAGGTACTGTAACATCCGGAAATTTTAGAATTTTAAAGGACTATTTTAACCTTTGACTTTTCAGGTCCGATTTGACTTTTTGACTTTTGGTCTTTTATTGTCACATAAAAGCGATTACCGCGTAACCGGTAATTTTTCAGAACATATTTAAAGGGGATATATGTTATTCCTAAGTTGATTTATCAAAAACGAGCAGCTAAATCACGTTTTCATTATTCGGACTCTAAAGCAATTTGATGTAAAACGACATTCCTGACAACTTTTTAGTTTTGACCGAGACCCGAAAACAGTCAGAAGGTGACTGAAATGCCCTCGCAAGATTTAGAAACAAGAAAATAATTAAATTATATTAATTATCACTTTATTTATTAAATAAAAATATTTAATAAATTAGTCATCATTTTATTCAAAACCGTTTGTTGATAACGCAAATATTCAGGTTAAAATTTTATTTTTGTTTTTTACTTTCGGACAAGACATAACCGGGTTTCCAAATGAATAACAATTGGTTTTATAAATGTTATAAACATATTTATGAAATACTATCAAGTAAATACTCGTTTTTATGGGAAAAATGATTTGAAAAACAATGGCGCAAGTTTCGTGCCTTGAATCATCCGTTAAGTCGCTCAAACAAGTCCCGAACCGCTTTTTATCAAAACTATATTAAAAATTTACACAATGACCCCCCATCTATTTAAACTTGCCACTTTGCATTAAACTTATAATATATATAAAAAGTTTTATACATTTTTTTTCATTTTTATCTTATATAAACACACACACATGACCCTCTCTCTCATATATTTCCGACAGCCACTGGCCGCCGCCAGCCACCGCCGCCGCCGTCGAAAAACTTTTCCGACGAGTTTTCCGGCCGAACCCAAAAATTGTTCCTAGTCACCCGATCTACCCGATCCCCACACCCACGCGCCGCAACTACCACACCGACGCCACCATCGTCATCATCATCATAACACCACCTCACCACCATCATCGTCATCACCACAGCCGCCACCCACAAGGGTACGTGTGGTTTTCTACGCCGCACCAAATAAAAAGGGTGCGTTTGTTCTTTTATAAAAACACCAGAAGGGTGTTTGTTTCGGTGATCAACACCACGACAAGGGTGCATTTGGGCGGCTTTCCCGAAGCACTAGGGTGCGTGGGTTTGATAGTAGCACCAAGTAGGGTGCGTGTCGGTTGTGGTAGTAGCACCATCAAGGGTGCGTTTGATTATTCCTAAGCACCATGAGGGTGCGTTTGGTAGGGCAGCCGCCACCATGGGGTGGGTTTGGTGGGCTGCCACCACTATAGGGTACGTTGGGTACATAACAGCACCGCATAGGGTGCATGTAGTTTCATAAAACAATGAGGGTGCGTTTGATATAATAACAGAATAATAGATTAGGGTGCTTGGTTGGTTAGCACCAGCAGGTGCGTTTGGTTGGTTTAAAAAAAAGCACAAAGGGTGCGTTTGGTTTAACATAAAGAGCATAAAGGTGCGTTTGGTTTAGCAGTATAACCAAACGGGTGCGTTTGGGTTAACAGATTCGTCAAAAGGGGGTGTTTGTGTTAGCAGGAAAACCGTATAGGGGTGTTTGGGTTAGCAAGAAAACCGTATAGGGGCGTTTGAGTTAGCAGTTTCACCATAAGGGCGCGTTTGGGTGAGCAGAAACAACTTTAGGGTGTGTTTGATTTATACAAAACGACAAATAAATATAACATAAGGTTTTATAAATATTAAAACTGGATATAATGGTGGATAATTGGTTAAATAATGTGATTAGTTATTATTTTCGGATATATTATATTAGACCCGTAACGGACTTATAATATGGAAACAATGACAATAACAAATAAATACACTTGAAATTTACTTGGATGTTTTCTATTAAATTGATTTGGAAAGGTTGATTTGCAACAAAGTCTTTCGACTTGGGATCGTTTTATAAACGGAAAAGTCATGGCGAAATTTATATAAATTTCTATATTTAGTAACGATTCACTAAAGCTTCTATTATTTTAGAAACCGATAACAGGGACTAAGTTATATTTTAAAGATATATTAATTTGTATTATACAATAACCCGACCAACGAACGAAAACTATACTTTTACAATGAGACAACTATTTTAGACACGACCCGTCGAGGAAACGAAATATAAATTTATAAAATATTATTTTATATTTTATAATTGTCAGCTAGAAGATAACATAATAATTGTTGTAAAAGCTTTATAAACATCGTTTAACTTAATTAGTAATCTTAAAACGTACGATTACGTTTATGCAAGAACTTTTTATTTAATTAAGTGGTGATTTCAGAAAACGGGTCAAACTAATTGGTTAATTATTTACTCACACTTCTTATATAATACTTGCAAAGTATTATACATTTCATATTAATCTTTGGATTGTTTGTCTTTATTATATAATTCACGATACGAATTATATACTTGTTCATTTTGCATAAGTAATATATACGGGATATATTACATACTTTGCGTTACTTTCGATTTATTTTATTTAACCAACCACCCAAACCATTACAACTTGGAAATCTAAATCTTTATCAACGTGTCGCGTTGACGTAACCATTCATCGGAAAACCCAAATGCATCACTCTAGAGTAGGGGGATATAGCCGTTAAGATAAACCGCAACTTCTTGGTCGAGCCGTTCTGGTTTCCGTTTGTGCTGTGATTAATATGTGCAGTTCTGCAAATCGTGCTACAACATCAATGTGAGTTTATAGCCCCATGTTTTACTCGTTTTACATATATTTTGGGGTGAGAACATGCTTGTTTACAAATGCATTTACATGGTTGATTACCTGTTTGGTTTATATACTCATTTATACATCTCGCGAGGAGATACAATACTTGGTTTAGTTTTTGAACGTAAACACATACTATACTTTTATGATTACGGATTAGCTCAGGTTGTATGTTACAAAGTAATTCAATGCTGAGGGTGTCCAGGTGGGGGCATCCGGTGTAGGCACACGTAAAGTAATTCAATGCTGAGGGTGTCCAGGTGGGGGCATCCGGTGTAGGCACATGTAAAGTAATTCAATGCTGAGGGTGTCCAGGTGGGGGCATCCGGTGTAGGCACATGTAAAGTAATTCAATGCTGAGGGTGTCCAGGTGGGGACATCCGGTGTAAGCACATGGCCATTATTTCTGTTAGCGCATCAGTTTCATGAGCTTAGAGTAATCGTAATCGTAATCATTGTTTTATACACACATGAATATTTACGTTGCCTTGAATAAAGTGGCAATACATACTTTGGACAATTGCGGCCCAACTTTCATACGTACATTTTTGGTGACTATTTGGGGATTGAAATGGTCATGCGTATTTTACAACTCTTTGATTTATAAAAATCATACATACATTTTAGAAGAATAATTAAGGATTGAAACGGTCTTACACACTTTGGAAACCTTTGGTTTATCATTTATATTTAAACAAACCTATGAACTCACCAACTTTATGTTGACATTTTTAAGCATGTTTTTCTCAGGTGAATTAGATGCTTGGCCTACTTGATGTGCACTGGAGTCTAAAATTTACAAGATTTCATTTATGGATTTCTACTTATATTCAGATGATCAAATCTCGTTGGGTTGTTTTCAAGCTTTTCATTGTGATGCAATTATGGGACAAATGTTATATCAATTTCAAGGAAATCAACGAGATTACTTTTCAAACGACACATTTAGAGGTCGTTCTCTTATATCTAGCGTTGTGTATTATGAAGTAACGCCCCCGAACACATTTCCGCTGCGACATATTTTTAGGGGTGTTACACCGATGGTAATTTCTTTCCTTAGTGTTTTTTGTATACTACTTGATTTCTCCTAATGGTGTCCTTTTCCTCGCGCAACCAACTCTATTCATTCCAATTTCCAAGAAGAAGGCGGGAGCTCTGCAGAACATCAATTTGTGCCAAAGTGGGGACTCCGAGATGATCTCCAGAATAGCTCTGTCCATGCTTGCAAGGAGATGATTACTCATCTGGCTACTCCTGCCAAGGATGAGTACCTAGGGAGCCTATCGAGTGTGGAGTTAGTTAGGCGTGCCTATTAGTCGATAAGACGGTGTGTTTTGTCACAAGGAGAGCTGTTGAAGAGACACGAGGATTTAAATAGTGAGCACGTGAGGCTTCTCCATTGGTGTGACGTTCAGCTGGAAGAACTAAACCGCTTGAGGAACAATCTTCAGAAGGAGATGCAGGCTAATAGTGAGTTATCCAAGCAATTCACCTTGCTAGACTCTGCTCACTCATCTTGCGAAGATAAGGAGCGTGAGCTGATGGATCAATTGAAAGATATGGATAAGGAAAGGGACGATTGGAGGGGTACCGCTTCAAGACAAGTAAAGAGAATCAGAGTTTTGGAAGGGAAGTTAGGGTCCAAGTCCCAACAACTGAATGTGGCTGAGGAGCGAGTCCGGGCATTGGAGGGAGATAACAACAAGTTGGTGTCGCACCTTGCTCAAGCAGAGATGGAGCGTCATAAGTTGGTCAGGGAGTTCATTTCGGACGTGGTGAGGAAGCTTCTCGCTAGTTCCGAATATAAAAAGAGTATGGCGGTACCTATAGGCATGTGTTTCACTATAGGGTGGCTAGGTGGGGTAAGTGTAGGTAAGACGGAGGATTAAATTGCCGTTATGCTTCCCGAGACTCAGAATGTAGATGTTAATGGAGCTAGGGCTTGGAAGGATAAGCACCGAGAGCTCTTTAGTGCGCAATATCCGTTTATTTAGAAGGTTGTTGAATCCTACCGTCTTCTGATGGATCAATTGCTGCAAGTCTCGCCTGATCTTCCCTCCCCTGTCGATGCTAGTACTAGACCTTCTACGGAGGTCAATGTTGGGAATGTATCAGCTCAAGTCCCTCCGGATACCCACACAGCTGAAGCTACCTCTGAACCGCCTTTTAAGCATGCACTTTAGCCTGTACTTTTCATTTCAAAAATCATGATGTAATTTTGGTGTTAGTATGCCGGCGTCTGCTGAAGATATGATGTACTGTTTTAAACAATATGTAATGTACTCTGGGTTTGGCCCGGTTAATGAATATGATGCTATGTTTCTCCTTATATGTTGTGTTGTTTATTTACATCTATTTTTTGCTTGTTTTTGTTTGAATGGACATTGACTATGCTGGAGTCACATAAGAGTTTATCCGGCAAGGATTCTTAAACTGTTAGATCCTTGCAAAGTGACGGACACTTTGTAACGCTCATGTGCATTCTTTTGAATATAGCGTTCAGGGTATAGCCTTTCGTCGAAGGCTCTTACCTAGTTAATTAGACTTAGGATATTTAGATAGGACATTGACTATGCATAAGTCACATTTTAGTTTGTCTGGAGACCGTCCCGTGACAGACACTCGGGTCGCAAAGTGACAGACACTTCTTTTAGACGTTGACTACACATTTCTTCAGAGGTAGCTAGCCATCCGGAGGAGTCACATATATTTTTGTCTAAGAAACATAATATCAAAAAAAGCGCCCCTCTTTCCAATATGGAGAGGGATCATACTTCATTTATATCGTAATAAAGTTGACAATATTACATGAAACAATTCCGAAGGTTAACCACATGCCAAGTGTGAGGAACCTCTCGGTCATTCATAGTGCACAGCTTGTACGAGCCATTATCATAGGTTTCAGTCACCTTGTATGGGCCTTCCCAGTTTGGACCCAATTTGCCCTAGTTCTCCACCCGGATGGCTTCGTTCCTCTGGTATACGAAGTCTCCCACCTTAAATGATATGGGCCAAACCCGTTTGTTGTAGTACTGTTCAACCTTCTTTTTATACTTAGCTTCACGGACTGCTGCCATTTCCCTCCTTTCTTGTGTGAGGTCCAAATTCAGTCGGATATCCTCTTCGTTCCACTGAAGGATTCAGTAGGTTGGCAGGCATATTTCGGCTGGGATCACTGCTTCACTTCTATAGGTGAGACTAAATGGTGTTTCGTCGTTGCTTGTTTTCAACATGGTCCGATGGGCCCATAGAATGTTAGGAAGCTCGTCCACCTATCCTACTCTTTCTTGACCCAATCGCGCCTTAAGACCGTGCATCAGTGATTTGTTAGCCCTTTCTACAAGTCCGTTGGCTTGTGGGTGTGCTACGGCTATGTTCATCTGCTTGATCTTCCATTTCTCGCACCAACTTTTGAATGGGTCGTTCACCAGTTGCGTCTCGTTGTCAGTTACGATGACCCTCGGCAGACCAAACCTGCATATAATGTTCTCCTAGACGAATTTCTTTACCTCCTTTCCCGTAATCTTAGCCAAGGGTTTTGCTTCCATCTAATTGGTAAAATAATCTATGGCCACAATGATGTACTTGAGTTTCCCAGGACCTTTCGGAAGAGGTCCTAGGATATCTAAACCCCACTGATAGAAAGGCCAAGGAGACATGATGGATGTTAACTTTGTCTTTGGTAGTCTTGGCACCGGACCATGTATTTAGCATGAATCACACTTGTCCACCACCTCTTTAGTGTCTTGGTGCATGGAAGGCCAGTAGTACCCTTGTCGCATGATTTTTGCCACTAATGATCGAGCCCTCACGTGCATTCCGCACGCCCCTTCATGGACCTCTCTTATGATGTAGTTCGCTTGCAGCGGGCCCATACATCTTAACATTGGCGACATGTATGACTTCTTAAATAAAACTCTATCCACCATCGTATATTGATTTATTTTCATTCGAAGGGTTCTGGCCTCATTTTCATCTGTAGGCCATACTCCCTCCTCTAAGCATTTCACGATCGGAGTCATCTAATTTTCCTCCTCTTCTTCGATAATTATACTAACTTCCTGCACATCTATCGACTTCGTATTCAAGACCTCCACTAGTATTTCCTTTGTCAAATGATTAAAAGCGACTGAGGCTAACTTGCTTAACACATTGGCCTTTTGATTCTGGTTATGGGGTATGCTTTCTATCGAGAACCTTTTGAACTAGGCCACTAGCTCTCAGGCCTTGGCCAAATACTTCGCCATTCCCTCGCTACTAGCAACAAACTCCCTATTTAATTGGCAAGCTACTAAATTTGAGTCTACCTTCACCTTCAGTACTTGTACCTTTATTTTCTCTGCCATTCGGAGTCCGGATAGTAAAGCCTCATACTCTGCCTCGTTGTTGGTGCTTGGAAAGTTTAGCCGGATGGCGTAAGTGTATTCAATTCCTGTTGGATCAATCAAGATAAGACCGGCACCTACTCCCTTCAGACTTGATGCGCCGTTTGTGTATAACGTCCATTCTTTTTCGTTTTCTTCTCTGGATAGGTTACATATTTCTACGTGTTTAGTTCCCACTGACATTTCGTTGATGAAATCTGCCATGACCTGGCCCTTAATGGCATTCCGGGGCATATATGTGATTTTGTAAACCCCTAGTTCCACCGAGTACTTCACCAGTTTTCCGGACGCTTCAGGTTTGTTAAGTATCTGTTTTATGGGTTGGTTGGTTATTACCTTAATTGGGTGTGCTTCGAAGTATCGACGTAGTCTTCGTGATAAATGCAATAGGCAGAGTGCTAATTTTTTAAGAGGGGCATATTTTCTCTTGGCACCATTGAGTGTTCGGCTGACATACCAGATAGGTGTTTGCTTTCCTACCCGATCAACCATCAGCACTCCGCTGACTGCGTCTTTAGATGCTGCTAGATATACATATAACGTTTTCTTCAGCTGAGGTGTAGTTAACGTGGGTAGATCAAAGATTAATTTCTTCATTTCTTGAAATGCACGTTCTACTTTCTCGGTCCACCGGTAATCTTCTTTGTTCTCTTTGGTGATTTTCTTGAGCGTCTCAAAGAATGGTAAAGCTCGTTCGGCGGATTTGGATAGGAACCTATTAAGCGTTGCTAGCTTTCCGCTCAAGCTTTGTGTTGGGTTTATAGATTTGATGATTACAAAACTACATGTGCTTATATGAAGATAAATGGAACAAAAGGGCTTAATGTGACACTTTGGTATTCTACATATGGAAGAATTAAAAGCTGGAAGATTTCCATGAAGATATGCATTGAAAAGTTAAAGAATATCAAAGATAGCTTCCTTAGTACTCTAGGTTTTCTTGTAAACCCTATATATAAAGGGTATAGGGCATCTGGTATTAGCATCCAGAAAAATAAATCTCTCCCAATGAGAGTCTAGACACACCAAAGAAAGCGTGTTTATTAGTTAGTTAGCTAGTTTATTAGTTAGATAGTGTAGTCTCAAGAATCGTTTGGGGCTGTGAATGAATAAAATAAAACCTTGTTAAACATCATTGTTTGTATTATTGTTATTCCGCTACATTATTGTTAGTCTTTGATGTTTCTATTATCCTAGATGAGTCTTAATAACGATCTAAGAGGTCATAACAGACTCCTCACTTTGCATTTCTTTTAGGGTTTTCGGTGACTGCATGTCGGCCACTGCCTTCGTCTTTTTCAGATTAGCTCGGATCCCTTCTGATGTGACCATGTAACCGAGAAACTTCCCTTCCTTTACTCCGAATGAGGACTTCTTCGGGTTCAACTTCATATTGATCTTCCTCAAGTTGTCGAAGGTCTCTGCTATGTCCATTATCATCTCTTGCTCCGTACTGCTTTTAATGACTATGTCGTCCACATATGCCTCTAGGTTTCTTCCCAATTGTGATTGGAAGGCCGAATCGACCAGCCGTTGGTAAGTTGCCCTTGTGTTTTTCAAGCCGAAAGGCATTTTTGTGTAACAGTAAGTCCCTTGATCTGTGTAGAAGGCAGTCTTTTCTTCATCTTCTTCCGACATATGAAATTGATGATATCCTTTATATGCATTCAGAAAACACTTAAAAGGGAACCCCGTTACCGCCTCTATTTTCGAATTTATTTTTGGGAGTGGATAGTAATCTTTCAGACACGCAGAGTTTAAGTTTTTGAAGTCTATACACATTCTCCATGCGTCACCCACTTTCTTTACCAAAACTGGGTTAGAGATCCATTATGGGTATCGTACCGGCCTTACTATTCTTACCTTAACCCATTCTTCGACCTCTTTCATTACGGCTCTACTTTTTCTTGACCAAAGACCCTTCATTTCTGCGCGACTAGGGTGATGCTTACATTTACGTTCAATGAATGTTGGATGATCCGCCTTGGGACTCCGACCATATCGGCCGGCTCCCAAGCAAACACGTCCTTGTTATCCTTTAACAGGTTTATCAGCTGAAGGCGACATGCTGCACGAAACTGCGTTCTGATGGTAACCTTTTGATATGGAAATGCTGGGTTAATCATAACATCTTGTTCTGCGGAACTCCCGTCGTTCTCTTCCTCCTTTACCTTTGGTTGTTCTTCCGAGAGCATCTGCTTACTTTCTAGCTGACGACATTCAAAGATTGTCGCAGTCCTGAGGACTAGCGTGGCGATCCCCATTAGGGTGGGAAATTTCATCATTGCATGAGTAGTGGATGAAATGGCGCGGAGCTCTCTCATTCCCGTTCGTCCCAGAATAATGTTGTATGGGGATGATGCTTGCACTACCGTGAACTTCCTCATAGTTCTTCAACATAACCCTTCGCTTCCGAACATAACTTCCAATTCAATTTGGCCCATCGGCAGTAATTGTTCTTCAGAAAATCTCACTAACTCCGTGTGGGTGTGTGTCAGGCGGGATTGGACCGTCGGAGGTAGGTTCCGGAAACAATGCTCGAACATCACTTGTACTGCCGCACCCTGATCCACAAAAACTCTTCGCACCAGATACCCTTCGACTTCGGCCTCGATTATCAGTGGTTCTTCCAAAATATCACCAGATGGGATTGGGGGAAAAGTTATTGATGCATTCATCCAGTCTTCTTCTCTATGCTTATGAAATTTTCGCTTCCGGCTATTTCCCCTTACATGCACCATATTGATCACTTTCCCGTTGGTGCTGTTGTTCTCGGCTGGTCTTCCTCGGTTGCCACCTCTTTCCCTTACATCCTTAACCATGTGATAAGCTTCCCAGATTCTAGCGCGGATTCCAATTTCCTTTTCAGCTGGTAACAATTGTTAGTGTAGTGGCCTTTTTCTCCGTGGTAATCACAGTATCTATCCAGGTTCTCTTTCCTCGGAGTCCCGATCATTGGGGGGCAAGGATGTAGCTGAAGTTGGAGTTTGGCAGCCATGATCTCATTCGGCCTCTTCACAAGACCCTCCAAACCGAGCTGATTGACCTCTTGTCTTCGGTTGTCTAACCTCCGGTTTTCATGCCTTCGGTTATCATACCTCCTGACTTGCTGTCTTGGTGAAACGTACGACTGATAGCGATCCCTTCGATTATATCCTTCTGCCTTGGGTACCCCTCCGCTCTGTATACCTCGGGACGAATGAAACCCCTTGTACGATGTTCCCAATCCCTTCTTTGGATGTTGTCCCCTCGGCAACTCGGTGCTCTTGTAGGCCTCCTCGGATTTGATAAAGTCATCTACCCATTTCATCATTTCGGTTACCGTTTGTGGGACTTGATCAGCGAAACGCCTGGCCAACTCTGGCATTTCGAATTGCTCATGAAAGCCGATAGTTGCATTACTTCTAGGACCCCTTAGATGTACCCCATCTCCTCTCTCCAACGTTCCTTGAAATTCGGCAATGTCTCATTGGCTCTTCGGATGATCTTTGACACCTCAATCAGGTCTTTGCTACACTTCCTTTTTGAGGGCAAACCTTTCGACGAACTTCTGCCGGAGGTCTGTCCAGCTGTTGATGGAGCCGTTAGGCATCCGGTCGAACCACCCTCTGGCGGGTCCGTCCAATGTTTGCTGGAACATCTTGCACCATACCGGCATCTCCCATTCCCCTTGGTTTGCCGCTCCCACAAAATGAGTGATATGATCCTCCGGATCAGTGGAGCCATTATATATTTTCATGTTTGTGGGCATTCGATGGCTCGGGGCCGAGAACTCAATGATCCATCTAGTGAGCGGTGACTGAGCACCTCTTTGTAAGGTCCCTTTAGGTCTTCGTCCACCTCTTCTGTTGGACTCTTTCTCTTGGGACTCCACACCGTCGAAAGTCAGACGTATGGATGTGATCGGTGTTTTGGCCCTCTCATTGTGTTGCTTGATGAGGGCCTCAAGTGAAGAGATGTGGTTCAGGATTTGATCTTGTAGGTTTGGTGATCGATTAAGGTTGTTTTCCCTGATTTGGTTTAGTGGTGTGATTGGATCTGGTGTAGGACCCGTCATCCAAAACTCTTGGTAGTTTGGAATTTGAGTCCCACGGATGGCGCCAATTTGTTGAAGTAAAATCCTGATCTCCGGCCTTCGGGTACGTCAGAGCTCCCTTTGGCCATTGACTGTTCGGATTCCCTACACAAGAAACAACACGCGTTAGCCTCGTCCTAGGTGTGACCCCAGGACCAAGCTCCGGCGTGAGAGTAAGAAGTTGGTACATATGAAGTGTGTGTAAATGCTAATGTCAGAAATCAGTTAAGAATGTAATAAATGAGCTAGGGGTATTTATACTACCCCAAGGGTGTACCTGGATGACGTCGGGCGGTTGACCTGACACGTGACGTATGTATGGGGACCAACGGATCAGCGTGTCAGGGGGTGTCAAGTTTGTCCTTTAGGGTGAAGACACTACCTGCGGGATGGTGACCTTACATACCTCTTTTGCTCAGAGATAGTACCTGTTAAATGTTGTCTTTATATACATCATCCTCTAGGGGTGTCAAGTTTGTCCTTTAGGGTGAAGACACTACCTGCGGGATGGTGACCTTACATACCTCTTTTGCTTAGAGATAGTACCTGTTAAATGTTGTCTTTATATACATCATCCTCTGTTACCTATGATTTTGTCCCCAGGGGGGGTTCGGCCAATGTGTCACCGGATATTGTACTGTCCGGCACGTGGTGTCCGGTACATACACGAACAAAACTCATCCTTACATGAAAAAAATAATGCCCATATAGCCTGAGCACCACTGAATAGGAAATACTAGAGGCCTAAAACTACTTCCTAAATGGAAAAATCAAAACCAAACCCCATGAGTTGGCACATCTTTCAGCACGCACTACATAAGGCAAGGATGACTCAACCAAATAGGCATCAATCTAGGCTTATTGACATATATTCACGTACCAATCTGAAATTCAACCTGATCTTCAAGTAAATCAGACTGCGAATCCCAACTCCAAATTAGGACAATCACGTGCCAATAACAAATTTGATCAGAATATGGAAAAATACAATCCAATGATTAACAAGAAACCACCTTATGTGGCTTACTAGATAGGGGTCAAATAAATCAATACAGTGTTCAGAAATCACTCCAGATCCTCTAACAACATGAATTAACCATAAAACCTATTTTTCAAAAACAAATTACTGGCCATGTGATATCTAAAACAACATACACCAACCACAATCCCAAGATAGGAGCAGAGCAAATATGAAAGCCCATGAGTATCATAAACCATAATCAGGAAACTTTCATTATGAGGACTACTGCACCATACTATTTATGTAGTCTTGAATTGTTAATAACAATAGACCCATCATCTGGTTCGTTTTAGAATTATGCACTAGTCTACTAGTTTAGTCATGTTTCAGAAGAACCGATTGGTTTGTTACTTTGTTAATCCTTGCTTAACAAAAAAGTATTATGTTTAATTTCTAACGGCGTTATAGGGATCCTAAAGTTTTAGAACGTTCATTTGAAGTATTTGGTTCATGGTCTTGACAAAAAATCAAACTAGACCGAAGTACATGCATCTCGCTATCCTGATATTAGCAACTTTATCTTGAAAATTAGTCATTAGGATGTTTGCAGTTATCATCTTTGAAGAGAAAACGTTACAAGTACTAGAATCTTATGATGATAGAAACTCAACTGATATCCTTGCAGATGTTTGTGGACAGAAAGTAGGTTCATAAAAGGAAGAACAAATATCTATTCCCATGAAAGACCAAATATCTCTATGATTAGTGGGAAAAAATAAGGAATCAAATAAAACATAACTAAACTCATGAAAATACATGGCTGGTGAAAAAAATACAGCAAATGAGTTCATAATCTACATGTGATGATCATATAACGAAAATCTACATGATGACATCATCATCCACCACATTAGCGATCATCCTACAATGTGTTAGACGTAAGAGTATTATTTTTGTAGAAGCCTTTGGGATTTGTTATTAGTGACAGGCCTAGCCTGTTTTATGTCTTGCATCTAGAATAATCTATGAGGGATTATATATTGTAATTGTGTGTTTTATCAATGGACAAGCAAACAATAAGGAGTTTGATGACTGATTTGAGGGCTCTTAACTACTCACTCCATCCCAAAAAAAAGTGTCCACCTTACTATTTATGTTTGTCCCCAAAAAAGTATCCAGTTTTTATTTTTGGATAGTAATAATAACTTGTTTTCCTACTTTACCCTTATAATCAAAACATGCATTAATTACTCATTCTTAATTTCTATGTTAACTGTGAGGGTAAAGATGACTTTTTATTAATCAAAACTAGCATTAATTACACATATCATAATTTGTCCAATTTTTGTTTGTGGACACTCTTTTTGGGACAGAGGGAGTATTTTTTAGGATTTCTGTTACCCGTGACTTTAAAGGCATGTTCCTCTCTCAGAACAAATATGCTTTGGAGCTTTTAGACAGGGCACACATGGCTACATGTAATCCAACTCGGACTTCGGTTGACACAGAATCCAAGCATGGGTCAGATAAGGATCTTGTTTGTGATCCTACGTGGTTTGTAGTACCTCATATTTACTTGTCCTGATATATATTATGCCGTACAACAGGTCCTAGAGAACCCCACTTTGCAGCTCTCAAGCGATTTCTTCGTTATGTTTGTGGTACGTTGGACTTTGGGCTCCAACTTTATGCTTCTCGTACCGGTTCTCTCGTTGCTTATTATGATGCTGATTGGGTTGGTTGCCCCACCACTAGGCGTTCTACTTTATTGTGTATTCTTGGGGGATAATCTCCTATCATAGTCTTCTAAACGGCAACATACTCTCTCCAGATCGAGTGTTGAGGCTGAGTACATAGGTGTTTCAAACGCAGTTGCTGAAAGTGCATGGCTTCGTATTCTTCTTCGTGAACTTCGTACACTATTATTGTCTGCCACTATTGTATATTGTGACACTGTTAGTGCTATTTACACGACTTAGTTCAACACCAACGAACCAAACACATTGAGATTGATATCCATGTTGTTTGTGATATGGTTACTCATGGTCAGGTTTGTGTTCTTCATGTGCCATCACGCTGCCGGTATGCTGACATTTTCTCCAAGGGTTTACCGTTTGCGCTGTTTGAGGAGTGTCGTACCAGTTTGAGTGTTCGCTCCTCTCCCGCTCAAACTGCGGAGGAGTGTTAGACTTAAGAGTATTATTTTTGTAGAAGCCTTTGGGCTTTGTTATTAATGATAGGCCTAACCCGTTTTATGTCTCGCATCTAGAATAATCTATGAGGGATTATATATTGTAATTGTGTGTTTAATCAATGGACAAGCAAACAATAATTCCAATACAATGAGCAAGAACAAAATTAATTAGATGGCTCGAGTGGCACGAATCTCATAAACTAGTAACAAACACAAAAATACGATATTTGCTTACCAAAACAAAGTGTTGTTATGAGGGAATTTATAATATTTAACCGAGTTTAATAAGGCGTTGCTTCTTTTCCCAGATGATTTGGTTAAAGATCTCCGTCACGTCCACAAGGTGCTCTCTCCGACCATACCTGGCAATGAAATAACTCGTTTTAGTACATTATCTGATTGTGATAAGAAACTATGTACGTCCTTATCTTTGAAACTTACAATCTGACGTTGTATTATATATATGGCGCGCCCAAAAAACATCACCTAGTGGCTGGTCATGAGGTAAAGAAAGCACAAAGCTGCTTGTGTGATAAATTCAGGTAAGATAACATAGTTTATTCGATCTGCAGAGTCGTAAGGATTCCAGTAATCAAATTCTAAATCCGCAAAGCACATAATTTGCAAAAGTAAATCGTACATGTAAAAAAAGATAAGCTACATCACAAATTCACAATGCATCTGTATAATATACTGTATTCCTTTTGTTCAGTATCTAAATATTAATGATCGATAACATGGACATAAAACAATAAGAAATAAGGCAAATGACACAAATGTACTTAACTTAAGAGTCATTTCTAATTAAAATATCATACTTTTTTTCTTGCATAAAAAGGCACCCAACTTATTTTTTTAGCCAATTTGGGTATTCTCGTAAAATATTTAACGATCATCCGTTAAGTGTTACATTTCAAGTCCACCGGCCGCTACCACTACCACCAATCATCGTCGCCACCACCATGCCTCCTCACCTCCATCACTACCAAGCACCGCCTCCCCACCACCATCACTATTTTACATAAGTTAATGACAATTCATTTAGTCTAGTATACATACAGGGATAAATATATCTATGACAGAGTTTGGATAAGAGGTCTAGGTACCATAACTTGGTAACACCAAGTTTTGAGCCGTCACGTCAGCTTTTTCACATTCACATTCACATCCAAAAAAACCCAGGTAACCATAACTCAATAACATCACTTTTTGGGACCCACTATTTTTTTTTCATCACTTTTAAAACTAAATAAATTCATTTTCATTCATTAAAAATTAAAATTACAATTCCTAAAAAAAAATAACAACCGGAAATAAAAAAAATAAAAATTACACAAACTTAAAACTAAAACATTCGAATTTTATTAAAAAAAACTACTCGTCGGAGTCGTCTTCGTTGTTCGGTTCCATCGGCATTTCGGCGCGTAACTTGGCTTTGATTTGATTTTTTTTCCGCAAGATCCAAAACGCGTCGTCGTCCGACAAATCCTTCGTGCTAAGGGCGAGAAATCGCAACTCCTCCAAACTTTTAATCGTCTCGTCTTTGTCTTTCGACGCCTCAAACGCCTTTTCGGCGGCCTCCCGTTTGAGCCGAAGCTCGTGAGACACAAACTCACCGAATTGGGACGAGTGACTTCCCCCGGTGCTCGCCGATGTGTCGGATTTGGGTTTTTTTCCGGGGCGTTGTTTGCCGGGGGGACGAGGTCTTGGATCGGCACCGAATAGCTCGTCGGTGTTAACCGTTGCGTGAAAATCGTCCGTTTCGTCTTCGGTTAAATCAACCGGCGCAACTTCGGGTGCGTCCCATTTTGCGTGTTGTCGCAAAATCGCCCAAGCTTTGTCGTGATTAAACGGTGAATTTTTATTCTCGTCTTGGTACATGCCCCGAGCCCGGCCCATCAAATCAACCTCACTCTCGCCACTTTTTTTCAACCGATGGCACCTTTTGTAGATTGCGTTGAACTTTTGGCAATGATGGTTCAAAGTCGTCCATTTGCTTGTCAACATATCCTTGGTACGTTTTTGGAAATTTTTCCGATTGAATTCGTGCATAACCCGAATCCAAAACGTGTCCTTCGCTTGTGACCGCCCGACGTTACGATCCTCGGATACCGCAACGAAACACTCGGCAAGTAACGCTTCCTCGTCCGAGGACCAACGTAAAGTAGTAACGTCACCCGTCGGTTCGGCCTCTTTTCCTTTTGATCTTTTGGCCGCGTGTTTAACTCGGGTTCTTTTGGGTTGGGAGTCGGTTTGTTGTGGAATTGAGTTTGAAGATTGGCTTTGTTGTTGTGGTGGATTTTGTTGTATGTTTTGGAAAGTTTGTTGAAATGCAAGAAAAGCTTGTTGTTGAGATTGAAGAAAAGCTTGTTGCTCGGGAGTCATCGGAGCTTGGCTAGAAAAGCCGGGGAATTGAGAATTCGAGGTAGACTCGGAACCCATCGTGCCGGCGTTAAGGAGGTTCCAAAACGAGCCTTCATTGGGAAAGTCGGCCATTTTTTTTTGGAAGGATGAAGATTGTTTTAGGATGAAGATTGAATGTATAGGTTGAGGATGAAGATTGTTGATGATGAAATGAGATATATAGTGGGTAAAAATATTTAGAAAAAATAATATTTTTTTTGAAAAAACTAGCCGTTTGAGGTATTTTTTAATTTTTTTTTTTTTTAAAACTAGCCGTTACCGGCTGTTTTTAAACAAAAATAATTTTTTTTAAGAAACCGGCTAAAATAGCCATTTTCAAATTTTAAAACAATTTAAAAAAAAAAACAAGCCTCAACGAGGCGTTGGTGTGTCAACTCGGCCACCAACGCCGTCGTCCATTTCACGTCGACGGTACCGTAACGCCGGCCACGGCGTTAACGCCGGACCCAACGGCGTTACGGTACCCAACGCTCTAAATGCATAATGGTTGAGAGCATAGGGGAAGACGTCGACCAAACAAGATTGAAACCAGAATAACCGCATCGAAAAATGGCCCCAATCTAGTGTTTAAATATGTTGAAAACAAGCAAATGAACCCGCGCGTTGCGGCGGGGCTAATTTTTTCCCGAATAATTTTTTTTTACGTTTCGGGGGGTTTTTTTTTGGCGATGCGTTATGCGGGGCTAATTTTTAATTTTTTTTTTGTATGATTCAGGGAAAAAAAATTGCGTTGGGACGGGCTAATATTTTCTTTTTTTGGGACGGTTTTGTAAATTTTTTTACGGGAATTTTTGTGTAAGAAAATCGTAAATAGTTAAAAGGTGAGGGTCTGTTTTGTATTTTTTTTACTTTGGGCCAGATTTCAGGCTAATTTTGAGCTAGTTTTTTTTTTTTACTTTGTGCCAGATTTTTGGTCATATTTTATGCGAATTTTAGGCTATTTGTCCACAAATTTGTATATATTAGTAATAATTTTTTTTCATATGGCTTATGTGTTGGGTCTCATGTTTAAAGTGTTGTTTTTTTTGCTATATGGGTTTTTTTTAATATAATGGGTTGTACGTTTGTGACCATATCGATTATTTTAAAGTTATTAGGTATCGAAGATGTTTCCGTGGGTATTTTTTTTATCTGAATAACTCAGAACTTTTGTAATATTTTTATTTTCCTCCTACATTGTGCATACAAATTTAAAAAAAAAAACAAAATAATTAAAAAAAAAAGAAAACTAAAATCGGGCTGGCTCAAAATGAGAGCCCGTTACTGTAGCAAGTGGTCCACTGTCAAAACGACGGAGCAAATGATGGACGAATTATCTTTAATTAAGCTTTATTGATGTACCCCAAGAGTCCAAGCTAGTCCAACAGAAGCAATAGAACTATCACTCGATAAATTTGCTCAATTTAAAGTTTTTCGGTAGATAAAGCCTTTTGAATGTTTCTCTAACCTTCGACTGCCAAAACAAAACCTTGGTAGTGATGCAGTGGCGAGACTTGGTGGTGGCGACGATGATTGATGGTGGTGGTAGCGGCCGGTGGGCATGATATGTAAAACTTAACGGATGATCGTTAAATATTTAACGAAAGTACTCAAATTAAACAAAAAAAATAAGTTGGGTGCCTTTTTATACAAGAAAAAAGTGTGATATCTTGATTGAAAATGACACTTAAGTTTGATACATTTTTATGCCATTTGCCCTAAGAAATATATCAAAAACCTGATATACGACAAGAACGAGAAGCGCTATGGTGAAGAAAAAGAGTAGCCATGCAATTTTCTCCCACATGGATCAACAAAAATGTGGGAAAAACATACGATGGATTTCTTCAATTTTATGGGTTGGATCGGGAGAATTTCGTGTGATTCTCCGATACCGGAATGATTTTTATTTCAATGTTATCTTTCTGATCGTTCACGTAAAAAGGTTCATAAGAGAGTTGTATATTCGGTGCTCAGTAATGAAACCATCTACAAGATATTTTATAGTTATTTACTCTTGTTTTTTTTGTGTATTAATATTTTTGGGTGGTTAATTCTGGTATTCATTTGCCATATCATAACATTATAGTGAGTAACAATTTGCCCATTTCGCTAACTATAAATAGATAGATCGAGTCTGGCTTAACAATTGGAACAAAAGATGTTAAAGTATATAAAAAAAGGAATCTAATCAAACATCTTTGAAGTAACTTCACCTGTTATATGAAAACCTTGAGCTGTATACCCATTTTCAGTTTCACTTGGCTTCTATGGGGACAAACTGAAACTTCTATAAAGCCCCAAAGGCTTCAACAATGATTTTTTTTAACGGCAATTTTTCTATCTCACAAATATATATTTCATATATGCCTCCAGCGAGGCTTGAACCCACAACCTTTCTTAAAAAATCAAAATCTATAGCACCACACAAAACATCACTCCCACATATTCATATAACACTAGTTTTGGTGTCATAGACACCCATGAACCCCACAGTTTTTTTCCCATCTATTTAAATATAACAACACATTAAATAAAATTAAAATTTTATTAATTAAAAAAACATTCTAAAAATACATAAAAATAAAAGTACATAAACTAATATGGTTTTGAGGATAATAATTGACCCGAATGCCTTTTTTAGCCTGCTCGATGATAGATGCGTCAACTGGATCCATCCCATTGGTGTTGATTGCAAGCATCTTCAACTTCTCGTGCTTTTTTTAGCGTTGATTAATTCAACTCACGCCGAAGTCTCGCGGTCCATACGTTCCATCTTCGCATCACGGGCCAAAGTGTATTGTTGTTGCATCATTTCGTGAAACATTTTCGAAGTGGTGAGTGAGTTTGAAGATCTTTGACTTTTAGGCTGTCGTTCTTTGCCGGGTGGACGCGTCAAATCATCATCTCTAAAAAGCTCGGGTTCTTCGGTTGGTCGTCCTCGTTTTCGTCGTGGTTGTGTTGAATCGGGATTTTCCATTCGTGTTTGTCTTTCAAAAAAGACCAAGCGCTTTTGTGCGGGAAAATCTTTACCTTCGATGTTTTCATACAAAATTTCAACTCGGGTCATCGAATATTCTTCATTTTCACCATTAAGAGCCTTGGTTTGATCAACAAGCGAGTTAAACCTCCCGATTTTCTGGTTCATAAGAGTCCACTTTTCTGTCAACGTGTTCTTGGTACGCTTTTGGTAATCATTTTCCTTGGCTTGCTCCTTTTATTGGTCGAGAAGTTTGTACCAAAACGTGTCTTTTTTTTGTCTGAGCCAACATTCGGATCCTCGGATACTTGTATGTAACAATGCGTCAAAATTAACTCTTCTTATTGGCTCAAAAAGTGTCGAGACGAGGATCCCTCGGTTTTCTTTTTCTAGGGTTTCTTGGTTTTTGACTTGACTCGTTTTTTGGGTAATGACGACCCCGCTTCTTCGGATGTTGGGGTTGTTGTTGTGATTGTTGTTAGGAAAACTGGGGTTGGTATAGTATTTGTTGTTGGAAAATTTGGGTTTGTTTGAGTTGTTGTTAAAGTTGAAATTGTTGCCATAGTGTGGTGTTAATTGGTTGATAAATGGGTTAAAGTTAAGGAATTGGTTTGGGATTTGGTATGTCGTGCCGAATGATGGAAGTTGGTTGGTGTTTGAGGTGATGGGATTTGCGAATGACGGTGTGTTTGGATTAGAAGAAGATGAGAAATTGATAATATTTTGTTTTACGGATCGACAAGAATGGTGTTGACCCATTGAATGTGATTCATTTTTGTAGTAGAGGTAGATACGTTTGTTGGGTTTAGAGTAAGATATAAAACTAAAAGTGTGTAAAAATTGAATGAACCATATATTTATAAGATATTTAAATGGTAAAAAATTTGAAAAAAGTGTGACTTGTAGATAAAAAACGGGTAGTTTTAATTGCCCCAACATGTTGGATTATGACCATATATGATTAATATATGTCCGGAAATATTCCCGAACCAAAGGGGACGCACACGTTTATATGTTAAATGACGAGTAAATATATTAAATGTATAACAAACGATCGTTAAAAGTTAACGAGTATTAAATAATTAGTTAAACGTTTAATGGTTAAACGTTATTAAATAATTAGTTAAACGTTTAATGGTTAAACGTGAGGGACTAATTATTTATAAACCGAAGTTTAAAGGGTTGGTTCATTTTTTTTGTATCCTTAGTCGGCAAGAAGTAGAATCCCACAAGGATTAGGATATAAAGTGTATATATATATGGTTTATGTTTCATGAGTTAATATATATATAACTTGAAAATACTAAAACAAAAGGTCGACTACTGTTCTTGTGCTTCTTTTGTTGACCGGCCCAAAGTTAGTTTCAGGTTGTGAGGTTTGCTTCATTCGATCAATCCCAAACCTACGAACAACTTTAAATTTTCGGTTGGTGATTCGATCATCACTTTTGGTGATTATTGTTCGTAAGTTGATAGATTCAAGAGACGAATAAGAA
>BQNB010036322.1:0-50214 GCA_026074375.1 Tanacetum coccineum
CTCTTCTATTCGTTTTCTTCTTTCTGTTTTGACCTTGACTCATTGAGTTGACCCGAGTCAACTCGGTAATTACCGAGTTGACTCGGTTTGGATTGTGGTTAGATCGGTTTTAACTGATTGGACTAGATCGGTCCTCAAGGTTTTTGTCTAGTTCAGTTCTCAATACAACTTTACTCGTTCGGCTCAAAAAAAATTGACTCGTTCGGTTGCTTATGAAAGAGCTAGATCAGCTCATATAGCTTTTGACTAGTTCGGTTCGAGTTGCTTAGTACTCGTTCGGTTCTTAATGATTCTTGCTCGTTCGGGTCCTCTTGGTTTAGACTGGTTCGGTTTCTTCTCAACTGGACTCGTTCGGTTCCTTCTCATAAATTAACTCGATCGGTTGAACTGGTTCAGTCCGTGAAGAAGATTGACTGGTTCGGTTCTGTCTAGGTTTGAACTCGTTCGGTTGAACTATACCCAAAAACATGGATCTGAGTTGTTGCTTTTTCAAACTATATGGAACAAAAAAAACAGATTAGCTCAAAAATAAGCTTGTGATATAAGCTTAAATAAGCTGAGACCAAAAACAGAACTGGGTGTATATGAATTTTTGGAAAACAAGAAAGGACCAAAAATAACTTATAAAAATGAAAAAGAAAACTGTTATAAACAGTTTCTTGCAAAAAAATAAAAACAAATTCGCACACCTTTGTAAAAGAAAAATAAGATACGAAAAAAAAACTTAAAATAAGCTGTTAAGACCAAAACAACACAACAACAGATTTGACAAAGTGACAAGACCAAACGGACCATAAAGATAAAACCAACCCAAGAGTATGTTGCCATGGCTCTTGATACCAATTGTAGATTTCACTAAAACTATGATCCGGTGGTCTTGGTGAGTCAAACCACATGATAGCCATTTTAGTAAGAGAGAGTAGTGAGATGGAAGATGAACTTGTGATTAGATGGAAAATGGATGAAGGATACAAATGACTCAACAATGCCAAATGACTCAACCCCTCTATGGAAGCCATAGAGGGGTATATATAGCCCATACGCCTCTAAACTATACATAGTTGCCTATTCTAGTCCTCGCGTATGTGACTATGATAAACTATGGTAATTCTGTAATGTCATCACGTAAAAGTGAGTTCCCAACATAGTTTCTAGGAAAATTAATTTTGTTTCCGTAGGGTTAAAATTGCAAAATTTTGATTTTTAAAGAACGGGAATCATTCCCGTTTACATTTTTAGTGTTTTCAAGCCCGTATCAACTCCATTTTTGTTCTAGTTTTCTTTAAACTTACTTTTTAGTCAATTAGATTATATTAAAAGTGAAAAATTCATTTTAGGTTTAATTTTGGAATTTTAGGGTTTTAATCACCATTTAGGGTTCCCGTTTTGCGTTTTTAGTTAAAGTTTAATTTCCCCTTATTAAAGTTAGGTTTAATTGTCCTTTAATTTGCTCTCTTTTAGGATTTTAGAAAAAAATCATCTTCAAACCAATTCAAATCATTGTCCAAACAACAAACGTGGTCTCAATTTCATAAATCTTCGAGGAATACGACCTGGTAATCACTTACCGGTAAATATACGTAGTATTATATATTTGAGGAAACTTTTAGTGAAGCGTGGGAACAATTCAAGGAGTTACTTAGAGCTTGTCCCCTTCATGGATTTACAGAGTTAACTCAAGTTGATACCTTTTATAATGGTTTAAATGAGAATGACAAGACTCCTTAAATGCCGCAGCGGGTGGAAATCTTTTGAGTAAGACGACTAGAGAGGCTTTAAACATAATTGAGAATAAATCAAAAGTTCGTTATTCACGAAATAGATCAAATGCTTCTTGGATGAATGCTACTTCTAGTAAAACAGATGAAAGAATTGATAAGCTTGCGGATCAACTTTCGACCTTAGTCGAGATTGTTTCTAAGAAAGTTGTCACTCCCGCTCCGGTTAAAGCGGTTGAGGAAACTTGCGTTACTTGTGGTGGTGCCCATTCTTGGTATAATTGTCCGACTACCGATAACAATCAGGCTAGTATTTGTGCGACCACGGGTACTTACAATCAAGTTAACCCTCCAAACCGTGTTAGTAATCAAATGGCACCACCGGGTTTTGCTCCGGTGCAAAACAATGGTTAAAATAGGTTTAATCAGAATCAAGTTCAAGGGAATAATTTTAATCGGGGAAATAATTTTCATGTTAATCAAGGTTTTCAAGCTTGGATGTTATCAGGGAGACCTCCAATGAATTTTTCAACCTGATCCTCCTCCTCAGGGACCATCTTGGTGCACATCATAGTCAACTCTTGAAATCTCTGAGTATAAGCAGCCAAATCATTGTTCTCACGTCAATTCCACAGCACAGAATTCCATCTTTGAAGTCTTCATTTCTTGGGCAGTACACTTCAGTCATTAGCTTCATGAGCTCTCTCCATGACATGGCGAATGCAGCCTCAGCTCTAATAGTCCTCTTATGTGAGTTCTACCAAGTTAGTGCACTGTTTAACAGTATGCAATTCGCATACTTGACTTGGTATATCTATGGACAATTGCTGATATGGAACACTATTTCCATCTTCTCAAACCACCTTATCAACCCAACAACTCCTTCCGTTCCTTTGAAGTTGAGTGGTTGAAACTTCATGAAATCCTGGTAGGTGCATTCTCTAGCAACAGGTCTATCACCTCTACCATTCTCGTTTGGATTTCCATTTCCACCATTTCCATTCTTACCATTTCCATTACCGTCATTTCCATTACTGCTGTCACTGTTGTTCTGGCTTTGATTCTCAGCCTCGAGAACATTGGTGACACGGGTCGCCTCATAAGCAGCCAACGCTTCTTCCACGCATCGGTTAATGAGTTCTTCAATTGCTTCAAGAGTCATACCGGAGCGAGTGATAGTCATTGTTCTATGTCACAAGACATATCGCACGATTAGATTCGATACGAGATATAGCCATTGTAAATGGTAAATAGGGTTTATATAGGAAAATACAATAGAACATGTTTTGCCAGAACAAGTAAATAAGCCAAAATATAAGAATACGCGAGAGAATCAAAACAAGCTTTTCATTTACGAATAAAAGCATAATTCGGTTTACAAAAACCAATCTAAAATAGGTACATGATTTACGATATTCTACGTCTAAAATCAAGACCTAACCATTAGTCCAAATGTCCTACATGATTCATAGTTACTACTAGTCTAAGGCGAAAACCCAAATGTCTCTCAACATACGACTCCAACCTCCTAAGTCTCCTTCGAGTATCATCACGATCCCTACGAAAAATAAGACCTGACGAAACTCCTCATGTGAAAGTGCCATGTCCAACGAAGACTGTGCAATCCATCTCTCTCTATACTCAAGCATGCTTGAACCTTAGGTACTCCAGTCTAAACTCCTAATCCTCTCAACCAAACCTTTAGCCCCTCTCCACTAGCTACCAACTGACTAGTCTCCAACTGTCTCTGAGTGGTCTCAATCTCAGTAATCCTATCAATATGAACCTTTGACATGTAGTGAACTATATCATAAATAGTATCCTCAAAATCAGGAATACCTCCTCTAAAAGACTCATAACTATCACCAATAGCCAATGGATCTACAGCGACCTCTCTCGTGTCTGCCGCACTAGCCTCTGCCTCAAACTCCTCGTCCTCTGTAACATCACTAGCAGCAATCTCAAATCCCATACCTACACCATCCTCAGGGTAAGCTACAACACCCTCACTAATACCTACATCCATAACAGCCTCTGCATCAGCAGTATCCACCTCCATATGCTCCTCTTCGCTATCCTTTGGTGAGTATGAATCTCTAAACATCTTGCGAGGTGGTAAAAGATCATCAGGAGTAGGGGCTATCGACCTCAAAACATGAGTAGGTGATGGTACCGAAGCAGTGGGAGACCTACATCTCTTACCGATGGACTAAAAGAAAGTGAGAAGAATCAATGACCTCTCAGAAGATGAACCTAAGGATGACTCTGATGTAGTCTGTGGTAAGGGTACCAATAGTGCCGGACCTCCAAGTATAAATGCCAACTACGTCGTGGAGTCCTAGCAAGTGATCGATGAACAAATCTCTGTGGTGTAGATGAATCAGCATCGGTGGTGTCTGGTAGTGTATGTCCGGATAAAGAACGATCTGAAGGTGCACTAGAAGAAGATGAGTCTGGTGAAGAATAACGATTCGATAAATGATGAGATACATGTCTCCATGTAAGTCTACGAGCAGGAATGGGTCTAACTCTCTTCGTCGCAGCCAACAACTTACGCGGCCCATTGAGGTGGGTGCAATAAGGTCGACCAAAAGGGATATCCTCACCGGGTCAGACAAGAGTCGTTGAACATCGATGAATCCCGGGTGAGGCAACAACAGGTGCAAGGGGAAACTCTGATAATGGTGCAAGAGTATCATGAGATGACGATACGGGTCTCTGCTCAGCAGGCTCGGACTCACCGTCCGCCTCCGTGTTATCAGAATACAAAAAGGGTGAAAGCAATGGCAAATCTGGTATGGGAGGTAAAGAATCCTCTAATGGATCAGAATCAGAAGAAGGTGAATAATCCACTAAATCAAGTACCCCGGTAGGTGAGACGACTGAAACTGTCCCCACCTCCAGTGTAACTATAGGGTCAGCTGGAACAACAGGAACCTCAGAGATAATAGGGATAATAGCAGGAATATCACCAAAGAGAATCACTCGTGGGGCATGAGAACCCACACTCTCCTCAGACATATCAGACGAAATAGAAATAACAGGAGCAGCCATGACCTGTACAAGCACAAGTTTATATAAATCCTCTTTATATGAAACCATGCACGTGCAAGCAAAGCCAAGAAATAAGTACGATGCAAAATATGATATGGCAAAATGATGAATAAAGTAATTATGACAATATGATATATATAATCAGTACTTATATATATTAAACACTATTATTATAAGATATATATGTAAGCAGGTAAGGCACGTAGGATCACATACTGGTTATAGACCAGACCTAGATATACTACATGGTTCTCTATAACCTTGGCTCTGGATACCAATCCGGTCACAAAGCAACCCCCAACACGGGCACCTAGTCAGAACACGTGCCGGGCGTGACGTTATAATATTCACACACACAAGACACACAAAAGAACGACCTTTAAGGGTAACAGTTTTAAAATCAACATCGTTGCATAATTTAAAATAGTAAATAGTTTGACCATTAGTTTAACAGATAATATGCAGAAGCGAATAAAAGTTTTAGAAATTGACAAACGTGTTTAAACAGTATATAATATCATTTCTTAAAAATCGGACCCAATGCATAACCGACACTAAATAGCAAAGCAAAGATATTGGGTTATTAATAAAAAACACAAGAAAAGCAAAAAACTAATAAAACAACGAAAAATATTCCATCAGCTACCGCACATGAGAAAAACATGGCAAAAAAACGTCAACATAAAGTTGCGATGATCAAAAGTTGTGAATTAATATTAAAAGTGGACCACAAAGTTTCACATTAAAACGCACGTGAAACAGTTAAAAACAGCTATACTTCACATCAAAGAATTATTTACGTTTACACTAATCTCATGCCACCGAAGCCTCATTTCAAAAAGGAAGAGCATTTTAATATATGCCAATTGTCATTCCAACTCCCAAAGGTTCTAGACCAAGATCACCTATTGACTTCCCGACACGGGTATATATCCGTTTGTTCGGGACCTCCGAATCTCTAGTTAGCGCTACTTACCTCCACCGGATAGGATAATTACATTTACTATTACTCAGACGTCCTTACCCCTTTCGTCACAATTTGTACATTTAGAAACAGGCTAATAGATCTATTTACAACATTCCGCTGTTCACTTAACTAGTACGGTCGGTTTAAGTCAATGACGTTCATGATAAATTCGGGCATTAGTGGTCGATCGCTACTTATGCAACGACGTAATCCAGAACTAAGAAAAGGTAAAGTAACTATGTCCCATATTTGAAAACAAGCAAATGTTTTCTCACCACCCAAATAGTAAAGTAAAGTAAGTAAAACATAGGGCTATGAACTCACGGGACTAGCAAAATAAGCAAATGATAATCACAGCAAGTAAAGAGGGGATATCAAATCTAAAGCCGCCGACCTAAATAATAATTGCGCCTCAAAACCACGGAAAGTCTCAGCCAAAGAAATTGCACAATATGTTCATGCACCAAAAATACATCCATGCGTGTTTGCTTAGTTTTGTTTAACATAACATGATGAAATGAATCAAATAGTTTTTTCTCGTTATGTTTCTGGGCGTTTAGACCTAAAATTACTAACACTTTGTAGAAAGTTTCTATTTTAGGAAAGTTTTTAAGTTTTTTAAAAATGACATTAATAATTATGATTATTTATATAAATGTGAAATCAGATAGATTAATTAATTAATATAGAAAAATCAAAAATTAATAAAATAGAAATTGAATCCTTAATATCAATAAGACCCGGCCCCCCCTACATATTTATGATATTTTCTTCTATATATTCAAAACGCACTAACGAGCCTTAATCGCTTAACTTCTATGTCTGTTTCGCTAAACTCTTACCAAACTTACTATTTTTAGATACTTTAATCCGCTGTTTTTTTTCCTTTTCTCAAAACATGTTAACGACGTCTTTAAATGATACTAATCAATAGGTATGTGTTACTAGTGTTTAAAAAGTCCAAAAATGTCCGAAAGTGTCCGAAAAATCATTTTACTATTCACATCAGCACACTATTCACTTGGTTTTGTCAAAAAATGTTTCAAGTTTTATTTGGCTATAACTTTGCCATTTTAAATCAAATTTTAATGTGCGATATATGGAAAACTATCTACTCGAAACGAGCTTTTCAAAAACTACTTTTACGCCTAATGAAAACATTTTTAAGTCGACCAAAACCTCAAAACAAATTTAGGATAGCAAGCACTTTTTGTCAAAAACGCAATCCAAATCCCACCCAAACTTTAGCCAATAGATGCCTAATCTAGCCCTAATCTCACATCAGCAACTAATCCATCAAAAAACCTACACTCTAAATTCTACTAAATACACCTAAATCCCATATCATTTCTATATCTGCAACACCATCAAAAAACAAAAAAAAAAAACCAAAAGCAATCAATCAAAGGAGAATATAGAAATTGAGTGAAAAAAAATACTCAACAAAGAAACAATCCCCAACCCCCAATGGTAACTCTCATCTCACCAAGAACATAATATTTAACTAATAAAATAAAGTAATATCATTATTTATGAAATCTTGTCTTTAAAATCTTTCAAAAATTAAAACACAACATATGGATGTATGAATCTTTGAACATATAAGAAGAATGTAAGTAAACCACAAAGAAAAATTCAATATACTTACAAGAATGAAGAACAAGAAGTAATAACACAAGATTTATTCCAAAAATCAATAGATCTTGAAAAACCCCAAATAATATCTAAACTCTAATTTGTAGATCTTGAAAATACTTGAAATCAAAATAAAACCTTCTTGGAATCAAGAGAATGCAGGGGATAAGGAAAAAAACAATAAAAAAAAAATGATAAGCCTTGGATCTTGATAAAATGAAGTATGGAATGTGTGAATCTTGGTAGAAATCAAAAGTATAGATTGTGTGTGTGTTAGTGTGTGCCGTGAGCAAGGAGAACAAAAGAGGGAGAGAAAACAATGTTTGAGGCTATGAAATGAATGAAAACCCTAAGTTCTATCACAAGGTATTTATAGGACATAAAGTAGGGTTTAGGGTTACATGGTTTATTGAATTAAGTGATCAACACACACCAAAGGTTGACTGTGTGTATGATTGGCCTCGGCCGAACCAACCACCAAAAAACAAGACTATATGTTCAAATTTGAATAATGGCTCATATTAGATTATAAGCCTTAGTCAATATTGAGGCAAATGGAAGTACATTGGTCAAACATCACATGAATAAGTCAAATGGTGGTATTTGTGTATGAAATGGACTCCCTCATGTGCCACTTTCACACACATTCATGGGAAGTTCAAGAAAATATGTCATTTAATTAATTTCAAAGCTCATGGTGCATTTGGTTTGGGTCTATGCGTCCAAAGTATAACAAGAGAAGAGGGTGAACGAAATTTTTGACTTTTGAATACGATATGGACGATAACTAAAGTTTACACGAAAAGATTTTGAGTTTTCGGGGTTCCGTTAGGTCAAAAACACGAAAAACGCAATTTAATTATCATCGTTAAAGCTCAAAATAAAAATAAAAATTAGGAATTAAAAATTGTGAGAGAGATAGGTTGAGGGGTAATATTTGATAGAGATTGCACATTTATATAATATCAGGAAGAGGAGATTGATGTCACTGAACCTTAAAGGTTATCAATCTTATTAATAACTCCTACCGAAGTGACTCGTAAACAATACGAAACCACTTAACAAGATAACAATAACTCAGTATAGTATCTAAACTTATCAATCCTAGACGGAACGCTCCGATGACGTTTTTTCAGATTTGACGACTCGTGTTTACTTCTCGGTAAACTCTCGATTTCAACGTAAACGTATAAAATTCAAAATAATGATCAGAAAAGTTTAAAATATTGACCGAAAAATCTCGAGGTGTGACATTCTTCGTCTTGAGCCATTTGAACTTGGTGATATCCCTTGTAAGCGTCCAAAAAATACTTGTATCGAAATCCTACCAACGGGGAGATCTTATAGAAAAGAGGCCTCGATTTCCGTCAAAGTCCGAAAGTGATAGGTTGTCCTTCCGGACATCAGGTTTGATCTTTTTTTGAAGTCTATACACATCCTTCAACTTTCGTCCCCTTTTTCACCAGGACGGGATTGGATATCCATGTGGGATACTTCACCGGTTGTACTATACATGCTTTCAGCCATTTTTCGACCTACTACTGTACAAACATTCAAGAATCTTGCACACATATTGAGTAAATACACTTCCAATCGCAAACTAGGCTGCTTGGCTCCTATTGGGAGTTAAAACTTTTAGAAAATCGGATCCACCATTGAGTTGGCATTGAGAGAATGCTTCTAGTGATTGTGTCATGGTAAATAATAAATAAATAAAACCTCGGTCATATCGGAGGGTTCCCACGCAAAGACATCCATATTCTTCTTCAACAATATCTTGAGTTGTGTCTTGCACACCTCCGTCAGGTTTTCCTCGATGGTCACTAACTGTTCCGGGTGCGCCATGTTGACTAATATTTCTTCAGTCATGCTTACTTCTCTTGGTTCTATCTCAACACGAGGAGGACTCTTCTGGGCTTCTTTTTCTACCATTTGCTTTTTCTCTAGCCTTCTGCATTCAGATATGATCACTGTTCGAGTGACCAGCGTTGCGATTCCCCTCGGGGTGGGAAACTTTACCATGGAGTGTATCATGGACGACACAGTCTGTAGGGTTTTTAGGTCGGCTCTTTCGAGGATGATATTGTATGGTGAGGGTGCTCGGATAACTGTGAAACTCACCGATACTCTCCTGAATAGTCCCCCGTCTCCGAAGACTACTTCTAGTCCAACCTTTCCTAATGGTTTTACAACATCCCGGCGAAGCCTACCAGATCCGTCTGCGTGTTCTTTAGCCGAGACTTTATTGTAGGACTTGAGTTTTTGAAGCAATGTTTAAACATTACCTCCACCGATGCTCCTTGGTCCACATGTATTCTACATACCAAGTATCCTTCCATGTCAGCCTCAATAATGATTGTGTGGAAAACTAGAAGAGGGGTTGAATAGTTTACCGCTTTTTAATTTGACGTATTGTTTATTTATAAAAACTTAGATTCGACTTTATGTGATCTCAATATGTGCACAATATGAATAATACAAATATGTAAATGAATGATATGAAAGACAAGAGATAAGAGTTAGAAAGATCAAACCACAACACAAGGATTTATAGTGGTTCGGTAACGAAGCACCTCTTCGCCCTACTCCACTCCCCGAGCACCAAACTCGAGAGTTCTCTTCACTATGTCAACAAGCTCCCTTTAGGCGGAGAAAACCGTACACAACTAAGCTTACATCGATTTCTGACACTAAGCCAAATGTCGAGTTCTAATCCTAGCTAGAACCAATTTAACACAACTTTTGTATTTTGAGGACTAAAATACTAACCACACTACTTCACAATAATTCACTACTTCACTTCACTACACAACTTCTCTTCACTTCACTTCACTACGCTTCACAACTTCACTACACTTCACAACTTCACTTTGCTTCACAACTTTACTACACCTAGACACTACTACGATCACACCAATCTAACACTACTTACAAAGATCACCATGATATAACTATACTTACAATGATCACCACAATCTACCTATTAAACACAATTACAATACACACCTTCACAATATACACAAATGGTTTACAAGATATACTACACCTTCATAATAACAAAAACAAAACTACAATACTTCTTGATTTTTTGATAAGAAGTATTGTTCTCTTGCACTTGAGGAATTAAGCTTGGGTCTCTTAGAAACAAAAGCTTAGGATTAAATGATCAAAAGATTGTAGGAGATGTGTGAACTGATTTTAGAAAGAAAAGAATAAGTGCAAAAAGTGAGAAAATCAGTGGGGATCAGTCCAGTATTTATAGGCAAACTGAGGAGACTTTTTGTCTGGCCGGTCCCCTTAATTAGGGTGTCGGCCCCCTTATAATTAAGGGGATCGCCCTTATATTTAAGGGGGCCGGCCAGGCCAGGACGCTCCCTTTTTGTCTTTTCTAAGGGAAGTGTTTTCTGGAACATTTCTAGCCGTTTTAGGTAGAAAATTTGAATTCAAAATATTTATTTGAATAAAATATTTCTTTTAAATCTTAAAATGTTTTGTAAAAGTTATAAAAATGTTTGTGACATTTTTATAAAAAAATGTGAGGTAAAATGAAAAATCATTTGATCATAAAATGCATTAAACATTTATTTATTCATACCTTTAAGTGATTAAATTTTTGAAATGAAAATTTACTACTAATTACTTGTTTACGAATAATTTTCCATTAATCGTTTTTACATTTTGTGATTATCAAAACGTAGAGAGGTCGAAAAATATTAATAACGTTTTTAGGCATTATTTCTATCAACAATCTCCCCCTTTTTAATGATTACAAAATCTAAACTCATTATATAAAATTATTTTTTAAACAAGTATTTAGTGAGTTTTATTTCCATTTCTACCCCTTTTTGTAGAATCAAAAAGGCTTCGTCGATGAATGTGAGTAAAGTCGACGGAATAAGTGCTCCCCCTTGATGTGTGCTCCCCCTCGTTCGAGGGCACCAAGGAATCGAGCTATGGTAACTTTGCTACAAAAACAAGTTAGAAGAACAACACCAATGTTTCTAACATATAGCAAAGAAGGGAAAAATACTAAAGATCAACCAAGAGAAAAAAAATATGCATACTTAAAAGCATAATACTAAAGATCATTCATTAAACACAATCATGCATACATCAAATTTAAATAACATTCATAAAATTAAACTATAAAGGTCCTAATATTCCTAGAATTCTATAGGACTTTCTTGCAAAATGTTTGGTTGACAATTATTTAAAAATGGCTAAACATAGTGTATGTTTAGTTTGGAGAAATTGATGGTGGTGGAGTGTTTGGAATGGGAGGTTGTGAAAGCATGCGTTCTATGTAAGAAAACATGTATTGAAGTTCATCTCTTAATCCAAAGATAAGAGTACGGTTGTGAATGCAACACAAGCATGAATCTCCATGAGCTTCAAGAAGGTTCCAAAGAATAGGATGACCAAAGAGAGGTGGAGAGGGTGATGGAGTATTAAATTTAATATCAAGTAGAGTAATTGGTGAAAGGGTAAGAGTGATGTCTATTGATCCACTTTCTTGAATTAGAGGTGGTGGAGGAACTCTTGGAGGAGGAGATGTTGGTGAGTTCAAGTAACTATTGGTTGATGGTGATGTGGAGGAAGTTGGTGATTTGGGTATGTAGTTAATGGAAGATGAAGAAGTATCCTTAGTTGATTGTGTTTTTGAAGGTGCATTTGGAGCACTAGAGGATGGGAGTTGATGTTTGGATGATGGGGTTTTAGTGTCATTATGAGTTAAATCCACAAACAATTGTTTTGGTGGAATGATGTTGATTTTTGGTCTTTTAGAAGCTTTGGAAATGGAAGCTCTAGTGGATGCCATGGAGGTTTACGGTGGTTGATAATGGATGAAGAAGATGATGAAGTGGTGGTAAACATTTAGAGGGAATTTATTGGAAGCGAATGGTTTGGAAATGGAATGGATTTAAATTAGTTTAAGGATTTCCAAAATACGTTCAAGTTTTCTGGGTAAGGATAGATGAGGCTAGGTAAAAGAGAGTCAAAAAGCAGAAAGAAACAGTAAAACCCATGAACTGTATGGCCGGTCCCCTTAATTATGGTGTCGGCCCCCTTATCTTTAAGGGGACCGCCCTTATGAATTAAGGGGGCTGCCCATCTGATGCTTTGTAGTCGACCCAAAATTTGATTTTTGTAAAAATTTTGTGGGAAAGGTTATGTTTTGGTGGTCAATTTGCAGCAAGTCCTATGTGAACATATATATGCATGAAACTAAGTATATCATGTATGTATGTAACAACAAAATTATATAAAACAAGGATGCATAATTATAAGATCATACTAATAATTCATAATGATTAGAGGTCCTAAGCAAGCTAAACAAGTTCAAGTTCTTTCGACTAATTTAGGTTGTCATCACACAATTAATTAAACATAAACATAAGTTCACACAAGGTCCTAAACCAATTATTCTACCAAGCTAATCATCATTCAACATCTTCGTTTCTTTTTCTTCCCGAAGACTCCTCGCAATACCTTGCCAAATGATTTGAATCCACCTCTAAGTTCCTTATGCATTTGTTATGTTTGATTGAGCAAGTCGGTTTGACGTTCGAAGAAAAGATCATCATCTTGTTAAGAAGAAGTGGGAATGTCGTATTGTTGGTAATCGAGATGTTTGAGAGAGTTTAGGTAGGTGGTAGGAGATGGGGTACTATCACGAGAAGCACCATCATCTTCATCATCATCTCCTTTGCGAGATGAAGATCCACAGTTATGATGGACGGATGTTGATGAGACGGAGTGACGGGCTTTTCCGTGATCACTTTGGGGTTTTCGAGTTTGTTTGAGAGCAAGTGGACGCATGACTCGATCAACAACATTGTAAATGCCATTGTCAAGACAGGGGTAGTGTTCCATGATGTGTCGATAAAGACGAGTTAAAAACATGCCATAAGGAAGATTGGCAGTTGGATTGGATCGAGCACATTTAATTCTTTTGACAAAGAAGTAAGCAAGATTATATTGTTCTTCGGCAACAATACAATATAACATGTGAGCGAGACAAGCCAAAAGATGGTCCCGGTTGCCTCCTAGTCCGAACACATTCTCACGAATGAGTTCTTCCTAACGCCTCATGTCTTGTCTTAATTCTTTGGTAAAAATTTGATTAGGAGTGAGAACGACACTTTGGCTTTTGATGGTGTGGTTTAAATCGACATGTTTAATTTGAAGAAATTGAAGGATATCTTCGGGAGTAGGAAGATAGGTGTGATATGGTCCCTCAGTTTCTTGGGAGTATGCAAGAGATGCAAGATCCCATTCGTTTGTGAAAACGGCTTGGCCATTGTATGGAATTCTAAGAATTTGACCGAATTGTGCGAGAGAGAGAGATAGAGAGTGATGAATTCATGTTAGATCATGAATGAGATTAGGAGATAACTGTGCTCATTGGTTTGGACTTTGACTTGACTATAAAAGTCTAGAATGAATCGAGAAACGATTGGCTCATTGATTTCGAAAAGACAATTGAAGCGAACATTGGTGAACATTCGCTCAATGCCATTGGATTTGAAGTAGAGTTGATCTACGACTCGACCCTCGTGAATGCAATGGTTTTTGATTGGTTTATAGAATTGAGCAAGGACGGGAGAAAATTCGGGTATTGCGGATACTTTAGGGATATATGATTTAGTACGGGTGGTATCACCAACAGTTGCTCGAGGCATGTTTATCACCTAAACAAGACAAGAGAATAAAATATTACTACAAGTATGTAAATTTTTTTTTGAAAACAACATACGTGGGACAAAGATTACTTTGATTTCTAAAAATAAAAACTTAAAAAGTAATCCATGCGTTCCTTAATTTATTTTTTGACTCAATCTAGATTGTCGAAAAAATATATATTGAGCTATATATTTTGACATCTAGTGTAATCATGTCAAGTATAGTGATTAAATAAGTGAGGTGTGGATTATTTAGATCTTAGATTAAATTTCTAGAAAATGATCCAAACGCTCCTTTATCAACACAAGACTTGACTAAGATCATTGAAAAGTATACATTAAGTTGTATATTTTACCGACTAAAGTGAGTTTATTACGTATGACTTGACGAGAATGAAATGGTGTTTATTTTGACTCAAGACTATGTTCTAAAACGTTAAACCAAACGCCCCTTTATTTAATAGTTTTTTATAATTGTTCCAATATTTATATATATATATACTATATAATATCATATATATATATATATATATATATATATATAATTTTTATATGAAGTATATATCTTGATGACTTATACATGTTAGTTATGTGTTTATATCCAAAAGGCCCATGTGTAAAGCTTGGTCGGATTTCAACTATCTAAATATGTGGATTTAATGGTTTAAATTAATTTGAACACACACACCTAAATATATGATTTATGTCGGGAAGAGGAATTCACAAGTTGTAATTATAAGTAGTCTTAGCATCTTAGTTCGTAATTAGCAGTGATCTTATTTTTAAGCTTAGCATGGGAAAAGTGAAAAATCGGGGATGATGAAGTTATCTTTTAGACACTTAATTGTGCTTTTTGTTCTATGATCCTTAAAGTTACCAAAGAGGTAATGAAAACAATACATTATGTCAACACAAATAAGTTGTAGTTAGGTAGTTAATTATCAAGAAAAATCATAAAAAGAGAAAAAAAATTGAAAATGGGAAATCGGGTGTTTTATAACTTGTGATCTCTTAACTCTCTCAACAAAAATCTTTGCTACTTTTCAAAGGTTTAGTTTGGGGAAGTTTCAAGGTATTTGGTTATAAGGCATGTGATATTGCGTGAGGACACACAATCGTTTAGTTTGGGGAATTTTGATAAGTGTAGAATACACATATCTATTTGTACTTAAAATAACCCAATTAAACCCAAAACAGACCAAAAATAGCAAAAATATGCTTGTATTTATGTTTTGTGTGTGCAGGTACGGATATATCAAAAATCACAAGAAAACAGTCAAAAACGGGCAAGCACGGACACGAGAATCAGAAGAGTACAAAAAGAAGCCAAAGAATCAAAGCCGAAGCCAGAAAAGTCAAGCCTCAGTCAAATCCAGTCAAAGAATTTTGTGTATGCAGGTACGGATATATCAAAAATCACAAGAAAACAGTCAAAAACGGGCAAGCACGGACACGGGAATCAGAAAAGTACAAAAGAAGCCAAAGAATTCAAAACCGAAGCCAGAAAAGTCAAGCCTCAGTCATAATCCAGTCAAACATGGTCAACACAGTCAACCACTAAAAGACAAAACCCCACAATAGTTCACTTTAACCCTCAAAGTTTCACAAAAAGCCAAAAATATCCCCTCATCTCTTAATGGGCCATAGAAACCCTTATTGGGCCTCAAAAACCAGTAATGGGCCTTAAATACCCTATCCGAATCAAAATTAGCCCAAAAGCCCAAACTTAAGCCCATTTAACTAGCCCATTCTATTTTGTATAAACTCCAGGGACTAGTTTTGCAATTTTAGAAACTTAATTATAACTATAAAAGGAAAAAGAGAAGAAAGGGGCTAGAATTGCCATTTGGCCAAAGTTCAAATCCATTTTACCTGTTTTCAGTTGTAAAAAAAGGCGCCAAGGTGAAAACACTGTTCACCGTCTCCTACAATTCACCAAGCTGTAAAATGAGAGGGCAAATAGAAATTAAGGGGTCCAAAGGTCAATTCAAGGGCTCTACATTACTAAGGAGGGGTCAAATCAGTCATATCATTACTCACTTAAGCTCACACTCAAGATGAGGCCACGTCAGAGTTGGGAAAGCACAAGTGAAGCTAAATTTTGCTCTATAATCACTCTCAGAAGAAACACAACATGTCACATCACGGATTGCCATGCTGGCAATCCGTGTGTGCATATATGTAATCCAACGTCTCACAACTAAGATCAAATCATTGAAAGAATTAGAGGGCTGAGATTAGATGGATTGAAGAACAAGGCAAAGATTAGAACATTCCTGGCAGGCTATAAAAGGAGCCATCTCATCACACACAAGGGGTGTTAGATCTAGGAGTAGGAGTAGCTTAATAGTTTTAGCTTAATTTTTATGTAATTTCTTTTTAAAAAATCATGTAATCAAGTTTTCTAGTTAATGAAATTAAAGTTTTGTTTTTAAATAATCCGTCTCAATTATTTACAAGTTTTCATTAAAGCCTTATTTTCTTTACTCTTGCTTAAAAGCTACCATAAGCTACTCAAAAGCTCTTATAAGTCTATAAGCTTATAAGAGAGTTTAATTCAGATCCTAACCTACTTTAATCCCTTAAAACAGCTTAAGTACTCAATTCCTTTGCATTTTGGATTTATGAGCTTTTTGGAAGGAGAGCCAATAAGGGAAGGGCTCTCATGGACCAATACTGGCTTATTCTAAATAAGCCAGAGCTGTAGATTAAGCTCAATTGAGCATAGCTTCTGTTTAGCTGAAGCACAAAGTAAGTTTCCTTTTAAATTCCTTTTGCCTTTAATTTCTAGCTTAAATAATTGTAATATTGCTTATTAGTTTAGATTTACTTAAATGCTTAAAATAATTGCTTATTTCTGCTTATTTTTCTTTATTTGTGCTTATTAGTTATTAGTTTACATTTGTTTTTAGCTTATTAGTTATAAAACTTAGTATTTTCAATTCTGCCATAAAACTATAAAAAGCCAAAAATATTAGTTAAAATTAGTGTAGATCTTAGACCTTAGCATTTTTAGCTATTGATTAATGATTATTAAGCTAGTTTAAGGTAGTTTATCATCTGGTAATCAAGTTAGGCTAGGTAGATTTCATTTCCTTAGCTTAATCAAAACTGAAAGGAGTGTTTGGGTTTAGCTACTTTGACCTCAAAAAGTCAAAGTGAGCTCTTGAAATTAGTTAAGTCAGATTCATTCTACCTTATAATCATTAGGAGAGGCAATTTTAAAGATTAGTTTGAAAAAAATCAATAAGTTTGGGCTTATTTCATCTTTTCAGCACCAGGGCACTTTATATCTTTCTTTTAGCTATTGAATATTTGATCTAAGCCTTTAAGGGTTTAGATCTTGCTTGTTTTTTGTTTGCACACTTACAATAAGTGTGTTGAAAGTAGTAGTAACCTTTAGGAGAGCCTGCACAAGTGTGTGCTTGGTTTACCAATTGCACCAGCAGTACTAACATTAGTTAGTACTGCTGATTCTTAAGCCCCACATTAAGCTAGCATGTTAGGATTTAATAGTTTATCTTTTAGCATTTTATAGTTTAGTTATAGTTTAATATAGATTAAGCCTTAAATCTTATTTCCTAGCTTATTTTCCTAGCTTAATTTTGCTGTCAATTGTCATTCAAAAACTTAAAAAACCAAAAACAGTAGGTTAGTAATTTAGCTTATTAAATTTTGAATCTTAGCTTAAGGTGGTAGAATTTATAGCTTAAGCAGATAGATAATAATCAGTTTTATAAGTTTTCAGTAGCTCAAAGTCTAGATTTTCTTTTTGAGTAATTTAGCTTATTTGGATTTTTGCTTATTGCTTTTGTTTTCTGAGTTTGCCTAGTTCATGATTAATTTTAGTAGCTTAAAAGAGTTTCTAGCTCTATTTTCTTTTCTTAATTAGCTTAAGCAAGTCATAAGCTCATTAGAACTTCTTTCCTTTTTCATTTTGAACTAATGTTGAGTTTTTATAGCTTATTTTCTAAAACCAAGGGTTAAACCCCACTTTCTGAGGTCAGCTGATAAATAAGCTCTTATTGAGCTTGTTTTTGACTTTTAGCAGTTAAAGTCCCTTTTGTTAAAATAGCTTATTTTAATCTCCTTTTTAATTTCTAGTATTTAGTTTTTCATAAAAAGTAAAAAAAAAAAAAGAAAAAGGGTACCCACCACACTCGAACCCACGACCACTACACACACAACACCAATGACTTAACCAGTTTGCTACATTAGCTCATCTCATTATAGTAAACACGAATCAAAGAACTAGTACCAAACACTTTCATTTCCCTTTTTATAAATAAAGGCCGAAGCATATTAGAGCCATTTTAGGGCTTAATTTCGTTATGCAATTTAGCTTTGTTCTTATAATTCCATAAGTTTCCTGCTAGTGTTTAGCCTTTTCCTCTCCTAGAAATGTACATAATTTTTCATCTTTGTATTTTAGATTTTAATCATTTTTTTTCGAAAGTAAAATCTTATAAATACATAAAAAATAAAAAAAAGTTTCAGAAAAATACAAAAAAAATAGTTTTAGGCTTTATAAAAAATAGCTTTAGTGGTTTACATCTAGTAAAACATTTTTCACACTTTTTAGATCTAAATTTTTATTTTTTAGGCTTTTATTTTAAAATTTAAAAATAGGAATTATAATAATAAAAAAAGTTAAAAACAGTTTTCCTTTGCTTTTATGAAATATTAAAGACTATTCTAAGTTTAAAAATCATTGTTTCCCATTTTATCACTTTATTTTGCTATTTATTAAGATTTAATTTAGATTAACGTAGTTTTAATTCATAATAAATTTAAAAATAATCAGAAAAAACAGGTTTTTTCTTTTCCTAAAATTTTATTTTTTTTTGTCCCTATCTTAGGTTAAAAATTTAGTTTTGCATTTTTAGGGTTAATTTTAGTAGGCTGTGCTTAATCGTGCGTTTTATTTGCTTCCCCCGTATTCGTTTTAATTGTTTTAAAATGTTTTTTAAATTGTCCCATTTTAAATTGTTGCTTAGTAGTCATACATTATCAAATCATCCATTTGCTTTTCAAATCATAATCCGGACTTAAACGAGGAATTTAATTTCACTAGTCCGTTGGGAAACGACCCGGTGATCATAACTTACCCTATAAATATCGTATTATATATTATATATATATATTTTTGAGAGTGAAATTTTATCAAGGGTAACTGGGTAATATTTCTTAATTGCTCTTCTAATATAATAGTATATATTTATATTTTACGTGTGTGAAAACTGCTATCAAGTTTTTATGGCCGCCGCTGCCGGGGATAAGTCAAGATTCTTCGTTTTGTGTTGTGTTGATTTTGTTTTGAAGATCCTTTCACCCTCAAAAGTTTTATTTTTAGATATTATAATTTCAAAAATCCAAAAAAAAAAAATTATAAAATATTAAAAGTAAAAAATATTTTTCACTTTCATTTTAGTATAAGTAAAAGAAAAAAATAGAAAAAATCAAAAAAATATAAAAAAAATCTTTTCTTTTAAATTAAGAAATAAAAAATCACCAATTGTAAAAATCCAAAAGTATAACATGTACTAACGGAGGTGTTTTATCATAAACAAATCCGGAGGAACTTGGTTGTTCTCAATCGAACTAAAGATTAACACTTGCCATTTGTGTCCACTACGAAGTACGCTCACCTTGAAAAGAAATTTTTTGAGAAGCTAACCAGAGAAGTAGTTGATATTTGGTTTAATTTCATCCCGTGTAACTGTTAAAATTCATTGTTAAAAAAAATTAATATGTTGTTTACAGAATCCAAAAAATCAAAAATAATCTTCTTTTTCTTCTTATCCATTTAATTCTTTTCCTTAAATCCTCTACTAAATTGGTATTACTTCATATGGCGTCATCATAGTTTCAAAATCTCGTACGCAAGTAAGGAAATGCTCGACTTGTGGAATTTGTATTACACTAAAAGATGTTGTTCGATAGAAGTTTGAAGACAGATCCGTACTCCCTTTTTAACCCGACTCTTCTCCGTGTTTGTGCATAAATGTGAACGCCCGGTTGATGGTCCGAGTTGTCGTGGATGTGCATTTTTACGAAAGAAATTCGATGAAGATTTGCTTGCGTATTGTGTTGAAAATGGAATTTTCAAAAGGCTTTGATAGATAATCCGAATCCATCGATGACAAACCAGACGTTGATAATGACTCTTCGAGGAGCCATGCGTTGTCATCACGACCCCAGTGTGAATTTTTCCCGCAAGACCTCCACATATTGACCATAAGGGGTGTAGGAGATTCATTAGATGGAATTTTCTGTCGACAATGCATTTGTAAATCTTGTGGTAAAGGTGCTCATTTCGGTTATAATTGTCCACCAAAAGATCCGATCATTTCTAAACCAGAGCCATGCAATCAAACCATTAAACTTCCACAAACTCTTCCAAGCTTAGATCCATCATGCTTTCAATAATAACCTCATGATGACAAAGCCTAACTTTGTTGATAATTCCCAACTTTTTCTAACCCACCTCCACAACTCCATTCTGAGACTTACTTTATGTGAGTTATTGGAAATAAAGCTCATATAGGTTATTAATTGTTCACCACATTCCCGTTAGTCCTATGAGCCGGAACTGTGTCACATCAAAACTTTAATGATAATTATTCTCCACAAAAGTCACCAAGTTAATTTCTCAACAATAATCTTTGTATGTGCTTATTGCGGGGTCACTTATGGATTATGCAATGTCAATCGATCAATAAACGTTACACGAACCTAATTTGAGTTTGATTCATCCCGGATGACCACGCCACAAACCCCGCAGACTCAGTCAATCATCAAGGAATTCTACAAGTCCCTTAAAAAAATTCAGAAATAAACTTGACGAAATAATAAGAGATCGAAGAAAGAAAATAGAGGAAATAGGATCGAGAAATGATGCATGAACAACAATTGGTCGAACTAGAGAGATTAGGAAATAATAAATGATTTGGGTTATAAAGGATTTCGAGGCGAGGAGATTAAAGAAAATATGAAGAGACTGTGAAATTAGATATTCATAATCTAAAGCAAGATTTTAAATAAATGTGGAAGCGAAGTGTCAAAAAAGAGGAGAAAGCATACGAAGAAGAAAAGTATTCTGCCTGCCTGACGTTACATGCTTTCATGTTACTTGTATGACAGGAAGATTATATTCCTTTAGCAACACACCCGACTTACCCAATCGAGGAGCCACGATACCCTCTTAAAATATGGGGATGAGCATCTCGACACTAGTCCGGCAACGGAATCGGACAAGTATAAAGTCTAGTGTAGAAACCTTGCCCAATCCCCATCCCAAGTGAAGTTCGGAGGGAATTTCCCGACGAAACAATGTGATTAGCCTAATTGGTGATGATAATCATGTTAATGTTGAGTCCGAACTGTGGGAATCTTTGGTTAACCGTGATACATTGATTGTTTATAATCTTCTATACAGATTGACCCTATTCTCGAGGATTTCGCCGGTGAACTTGCTATCATATTGCTCCATATCCACCTGGAATTGTTAGAAGCCGATTTTTATTCAAATAATATACTTCGTTGTGATGACGAATAATTTTGAGGACACGAGGCGGTTAGCCTAGAAAATTTAATGAGTGAACAAGAAGAGAAAGAATTTGTTTAGCAGGACATTCTTCAAATCCAGGAAGACATTACCTTCGGAGAAATTGTTGAACGTCCATCGTCTTATTTCTAAAATCGAATCTTTGAAAGATAACCCTACTCCGGATCATGTGCTCGAGTCTCCTTATCCATTTCTTATCCCCGTCGCGGATAGTGATTCATCCGAAACTTCTTTTTCTTTTTCGGATAATTCCTTACCCGAATTTGAGTCTTATAGCGATCATACGGAAGAGACGAGAATGGCATGCACACTCTCATGCTAATTACTTTCTTTCCCGAATATGAGTCAATATCATTTTTGATAATCCGTCATTACCATCGACCACCTCCAGAACCCCCATATTATTGTCTTGATATGCATTATAATGATGAATCTTTGAACCAGGGATAAGATGAAAATAAAGTTTGTTTCAAATGTTGAAGAGAACGATTCCCCATCACATTTTACCATCTGAACATTCTACCATTATCTTACTTAAACGCAGTTTCTCCTTTATCTTGCTCCACCCGGGAAGTGAAGATCGTCATTATTTGATCCAGGCTCATCACATTTCATTCGTAAAGCCTTTTGGCCTTTTATTGAAATTTCTGTCTTTCCATTTGCTCCTCCCTATTGTACGAATTAAATTCGGGGATCGCGTCACGACTAGCGACTCGGTAATCAAAAACAAGCCGCATCGTGGAGTTTCACCCCATGCTTATCTTTCCTATTTTCTTTCTATTTTTATCTAATGTGTTGTGTTGAGAGAGGCGTGTACTCTTTCCGATTTCTCGATGTTTGTTGTGATTTTTGTAGGATCGACCTTCGAATTTCTTTGAAGCCGTCTCTCGGTCTGGTTGAATTAACCCCGTTCTACTCGAACTTCTCATCCTTTGTGTGAAATTTAGTTTTGTGAGATTCCATTCCTTTCCATCATTTATCGATTAAACGTTTAATCTTTAGCAAATTCATAAACGGCTAATTATTCGTAAGTCCCCCGACTTTAAACATTGAGGACAATGTTTTGTTTTAGTGTTTGGGGAAGGAATCTAGCGATTTGATGTTGCTTGCTTAGTTTTTTGTTCTTAACGTACCCGTTTTCCCACAAAAAATAGCAAAATTTAAATTTTAAGACAGTATTTACTAAAAAAAAATAAAAAATAATTAAATAAATAAATAAATAAATATATAAAATATTGTTAAGAGCACGAAATGTAGTTCCGTTGGTAGAATATGAAGTAATATTTGACCCGATCGTACTGTTGAGTTCTAGCTTTTTCTCCCATAACAATTAAAATGAAATTTGTGCCTAGTCTCACGTAGAACTTTAAACAGGCTAGACTAATCGTTAGTAAATAAAACTTGTGCTAAGTCTCAAATTAGATTTAAAATATGCCGGAGTTGGATTTTTATATGGCTAAGTGTTCGCGAATTTCTTCTTAGCAGAAGATTTTTAAATATGCGAAGAACAAGAAATAATAGTGTTTATATATGAATCATTGACATTAAACGAAGACTAGGTTGGATTTCTATCATGCTCAAAGTGTTAAATGTGGCTGTTTTCTCTCACCATTAGCTTTGTTTCAACATTTATATATGAATGTTTTACTAAATAGAGTTTGTATGGTTTTTTTGGTGAATAATAGCTAATAAAGAAGTTTTGCTTTATTCCTTTGTGATTAGGATGAGTACATTTCAGGACTACTTACATTTGGCTTATTATATGTATCGATATAAAAAGAATATTTTTGCTTATACCTTAAAGACCTTAGGTATAAGGGGATAGAGTAGAATTCAATAATAATCCGAGACTGATAAAAGTTTTGCTGTATCTTGCCGGCTCAACAACCGATGTTACTACAAGCCTCTAAAAGGTCGAGAAGTGACCAGAAGTCGAAATAATGTTTTGTACATCATGTCGGAGGCGCGGCCCCGTGATGTTGTAGCCTTCTAAAGGACTAAGTAAAATAATGTTCTTAATTTTTTTATCTATTTTGTGCCTTAAAGAGCCTAATAGGGTTATAATAGTGGCAAATAAGATTGGTCATTCATGTATTAACCGAGCCTTCGGGTATAGGACATGAATGATGCATTGCTTAATGAAGCCTAATAAAAGCCAAATTTGGTTGGCCTTCGATTGGACTTTAATCTTGATGACATTTGATCTTTTGAAAAGGGCTAGGAGCTAATTATTGCGTTCTTAACCATTACGCTTTATTTTTGGAATTAATAAGTATCGAAATAAAAGAGCCTTCGGGTATATGACTTAAGTAACAAATTAGAAACAAAAGTAGGGATTTGCGAGGAGGAAAAGAAGTACACAATTATATTTATGATAGTGTTAGTGTCATGACTTATAATAGTCAATGATCTTGTTTTTAAGCTTAGCATAGGAAAAGTAAAAAATCGGGAATGATGAAGTAATCTTTTAGAACACTATTGTGGCTTTTTGTTCTATGATACTTAAAGATTACCATAGAGGTAATGAAAACAATACATAATGACAACACAAATAGGTTGTAGAGTTAGTAGTTTATTATCAAAGAAAGAAAATCATAAAACAGAGAAAAAAAATAGAAGATGGGAAATCGGAGTGTTTTATAACTTGAGACTCTTAACTCTCGAACACAAATCTTTGTTAATTTTCAAAGTTTAAGTTTGGGAAGTTCAAGGTATTTGGTTAAAGAGGCATGTGATATTGCGTGAGGAAACACAATCGTTATTCGTTTGTGGTGAATTTTGATAAGTGTAGAATACACATATCTATTTGTACTTAAAATAACCCAATTAAACCCAAAACAGACCAAAAATGGCAAAAATATGCTTGTATTTGTGTTTTGTGTGTGCAGGTACGGATATATCAAAAATCACAAGAAAACCGTCAAAAACGGGCAAGCACGGACACGAGAATCAGAAGAGTACAAAAAGAAGCCAAAGAATCAAAGCCGAAGCCAGAAAAGTCAAGCCTCAGTCAAATCCAGTCAAAAAGCAGTCAAACAGTGGTCAACCAAAGTCAATTCATAAAAGACAAAACCCAAAAATATTCCACTTTGGTCCTCCAACTTTTAGAAAAGTCCAAAAATAATCCTCGGATCCTTAATGGGCCTCAAAACCCTTTGATACTACACCCGGATACCAAAAAGCCCAAAAGCCCATTCATAAGCCCAAAGCCCTAACCCATTCTATTTTGTATAAACTCCAGGGACTAGTTTTGCAATTTTAGAAACCTAATTATAACTACAAAAGAGGGAAACAAAGACAAGGACCATTTGTGTCATTAACTCAAAGTTCAAATTTGTTTTACCCGTTTCAGTTATAAAATGGCGCGAAGTCATTTTTACTGTTCATCATCACCTACAATCCACCACTCAGTTAAAACAAGGGGCAAATGGAAATCAAAGGGTGCGTAGGTCAATTCAATGGCTCTACATTACTAAGGAGGGGTCAAATCAGTCATATCATATCTCACTTAAGCTCACACTCAAGATGAGGCCACGTCAGAGTTGGGAAAGCACAAGTAAAGCTAAATTTTGCTCTATAATCACTCTCAGAAGAAACACAACATGTCACATCACGGATTGCCATGCTGGCAATCCGTGTGTGCACATATGTGATCCAACGTCTCACAACTAAGATCAAATCATTGAAAGAATTGGAGGGCTGAGATTAGATGGATTGAAGAACAAGGCAAAGATTAGAACATTCCTGGCAGGCTATAAAAGGAGCCATCTCATCACACACAAGGGGTGTTAATAAAAGAGTAGAGTGCTTAAATAAGTTTGCTTAATATTTTAGTAATTTCTTTTTATAAATCATGTAATCAAGTTTTCTAGTTAATAAAATTAATATTTTGTTTTTAAATAAACCTCTCGAATATTTACAAGTGTTTCCGTTTAAAGCCTTATTATCTTTACTCTTCATAAAACAACCATACGCTACCTCAAAGCATTTATAAGTCTATAAGCTTATAAAATTTATTTTCAAATCCTAACCTACTTTAATCCCTTAAAACAGCTTAAGTACTCAATTCCTTTGCATTTTGGATTTAAGAGCTTTTTGGAAGGAGAGCCAATAAGGGAAGGGCTCTCATGGACCAATACTGGCTTACTCTAAATAAGCCAGAGCTGTAGATTAAGCTCAATTGAGCATAGCTTCTGTTTAGCTGAAGCACAAAGTAAGTTTCCTTTTAAATTCCTTTTGCCTTAAATTTCTAGCTTAAATAATTGTAATATTGCTATTAGTTAATTTACTTAAATGCTTAAAAAAATTGCTTATTTCTGCTTATATTTGCTTTATTTTGTGCTTATTAGTTTTAAGTTTAATTTGTTTGTTAGCTTATTAGTTATAAAACTTAGTATTTTCAATTCGCCAATAAAACCTATAAAAAGCCCAAAAATATTAGTTAAAATTAGTGTAGTCTTAGACTTAGACATTTTTAGCTATTGATTATTGATTATTAAGTAGGTTAAGTAGGTTTTATCATCTGGTAAATCAAGTTAGGCTAGGGATGATTTCATTCCTTAGAATCTCAATATAAGCTTTAACTAAAACCTGTCATAGTCTTAAAGGGGTGTTTGGTTTAAGCTATTTTGACTTCAAAAAGTCAAAGTGAGTGTTCAAAATTGTTTGAGGCATTTGAGTTTTGATTTAAGAATAGTTGTTAATCAGTTTTTATAAGTTAGATTTCAAAATACCAAAAGTTATGGCTTATTATAGGTGATCCTGCACCAGGGTACATTTTATCTAAATTTCACTTGTGAAATTTATGATCTAAGCCCCCAAGGGCTAGATCTTGCTTGCATTGTGTTTATACACTCTAGTTGAGTGTGTTCAAGTGCAGGATTTCCCTTAGGAACCCTGCACTTGAACATTTGCACTTGTGCAAAAAGCAACAGTACTAACCTAAAGTTAGTACTGTCACTTTTAGTTTAGTCCTTAATTTAGTATAAGTAGTTTTTAGCTTCTAAGATTCAAGTAGGATATAGTTTAGGTGAAACTTAATACATATTAGGTCTTAGTTTTAGGTTTCTAGCTTATTTTCTAGCTTAAATTTTGCTGTCAAAAAGTCACCTAAAAACCTCAAAAGCCAAAAACAGTAGGAACTTAAGTAGAGTCTAAATTTGTTAAATTAGCTTATGAGTCTAAGTTTTATAGCTTATATAGATGGATTTTAAGTAGTTTAATAAGTCCTTAAAGTTTTAGAGTCTAGTTTAGCTTTTTAAAGTTTTTAGCTTACTTGTCTTTTGTGCTAATTTGCTAATTTCCTGAGTTTGCTTAGTTCATGCTTAATTTCAGTAGCTTAAGAGGACCTCTAGCTTAGATTTCTTTGCATTTTTGGATTAAGCACATTATAAGCTTCCTAGAACTTTTTTCCTTTTTAATTTTGAGCTTAATTTGAGCTTGTTATAAGCTCTTAAGTGAAAATAAGCTCAAAAGCCTTCTCACTGAAACAACTTATTAATAAGCTGTTTTAGAGCTTATTACTTAGTTTCAGTTAAAGTCCCTTTTGTTAAAATAGCTTATTTTAATCTCCTTTTTAATTTCTAGTATTTAGTTTTTCATAAAAAGTAAAAAATAAAAAAAAGAGCAAAAAGGGGTACCCACCACACTCGAACCCACGACCTCACACACACAACACCAATGACTTAACCAGTTTGCTACATTAGCTCATCCATTAGTATAATACACAATCAAATACTAGTACACACTTTCATTTCCTTTTTTATAAATAAGCCGTAGCTTATTAAGCTCATTTTAGGGCTTATTCGTTAAGCAATTTAGCTTTTCTTATTTTTCTTAAGTTCCTGCTAGTGTTTAGGACTTTTCCTGAATTTTTCATAATTTTTCATCTTTTATTTTATTTTTAATCATTTTTCGAAAGTAAAAATCTTATAAAATACATAAAAAATAGAAAAAAGTTTCAGAAAAATACAAAAAATAGTTTTTAGTTTTATAAAAAATAGCTTTAGGTTTACATCCAGTAAAATCATTTTCACACTTTTTAGATCTTAAATTTCATTTTTAGCTTTTATTTTAAAATTTAAAAATAGGAGTTTAATAATAAAAATAGTTAAAAATAGTTTTCTTTGCTTTTATGAAATTTTAGACTTTTCGAAGTTTAAAAATCATTTTTCCAAATTTTTATCACTTATTTTGCTATTTTTTAAGATTTAATTAGATTAAATTAGTTTTTAATTCAAAATAAATTCAAAAATAATAAAAAAATGTTTTTCTTTTTCCTAAAATTTTCTTTTGTCCTATCTTAGGTTTATAAATTTAGTTTGCATTTTTAGGGTTTATTTTAGTAGGCTTGCTTAATCGTCGCGTTTTATTTGCTTCCCGTATTCGTTTTAATTGTTTAATTGTTTTTAATTGTCCATTTTAATTGTTGCTTAGTAGTCATAAATTATCAAATCATCCATTTGCTTATTCAAATCATAATCCGGACTTAAACGAGGATTCAATTTCACTAGTCGTTGGGGAAACGACCCGGGTGATCATACTTACCCGGTTAAATATACGTATTATATATTATATTATATATATTTTTGAGAGTGAATTTTATCAAGGGTAACTTGGTAATTTTCTTAATTGCTCTTAAGGTTATATTTTTATAGTGTATTTTATATATATTTTACGTGTGTTAAAACTGCTATCAAGTTTTTGGCGCCGCTGCCGGGGATTAGTGTCAAGATTCCTTCGTTTTGTGTTTGTTGATTTGGTTTGAAGATCCTTTCACCCTCGAAAGTTTCATTTTTGTTTTATAATTCAAAAATCCAAAAAAAAAAATTATAAAATATTAAAAGTAAAAAATATTTTCATTTTCTTTTTAGTATAAGTAAAAGAAAAAAATATAGAAAAATCAAAAATATATAAAAAAAATCTTTCTTTTTAATTAAGAAATAAAAATCACCAATTGGTAAAAATCCCAAAATATAACATTCTCAACGGAGGTGTTATCATAATCAAATCCGGTGAACTTGTTGGTTCTCAAATCGAACTAAAGATTTAACACTTGCCATTTGTGTCTCTACGAAGTACGGCTCACCTTGAAAAGAAATTTTTGAGAGCTACCGTGAAGTAGTTGATTATTTGGTTTAAGTTTCTTCCGTGTAACCGTTAAAATTCATTGTTAAAAAAAATCAAAAAACAAGTCAAAAAAAATAAAAATAAAAAAATAATAATAAAATATGTTGTTTACAGAATCCAAAAAATCAAAAATAATCTTCTTTTTCTTCTTATCCATTTAATTCTTTTCCTTAATCCTCTAAATTGTTTAATTCTTATGGCGTCTCATAGTTCAAAATCTCGTTACGCAATTAAGGAATGCTCGACTTGTGGAAGTTTGTACACTAAAGAATGTTGTTCGATAGGAAGTTTTGAAGACAAGATCCTTACTCGTACCGACCTCTTATCCGTGTTGTGCAAATGTGGAACCCCGGTTGATGGTCCGAGTTGTCGTGGATGTGCATTTTTACGAAAGAAATTCGATGAAGATTTGCTTGCGTATTGTGTTGAAAATGGAATTTTCAAAGGCTTTGAAGATATTTCCGAATCATTCGATGACAATACCAACGTTGTTAATGCTCTTCGAGAGCCATGCGTTGTCAATCAAGACCCCGGTGTGAAGTTTTCGCAAGAACCTCCACAAATTGACCATAATTGTTGTTGGAGATTCATTAGATGGAATTTTCTGTCGACAATGCATTTGTAAATCTTGTGGTAAAGGTGCTCATTTCGGTTATAATTGTCCACCAAAAGATCCGATCATTTCTAAACCAGAGCCATGCAATCAAACCATTAAACTTCCACAAACTCTTCCAAGTTTAGATCCATCATGCTTTTCATTACCTCATGTTTCAAAGCCTAACTTTGTTGATAATTCTCCAATTTTTTCTTACCCACCTCCACAACTCCAGTTTGAGACTTACTTATGTGAGTTATGTGGAAATAATGCTCATTATGGTTATGATTGTTCACCACAGTTCCCGTTTGTCTATGAGCCGGAACTGTGTTACGATCAAAACTTTAATGATAATTATTATCCACAAAATTCACCAAGTTATTCTCAACAATATCTTTGTTGTGCTTATTGCGGGGTCACTTTGATTATCAATGTCAATCGATCAATAAAACTTACTACGAACCTAATTTGAGTTATGATTCTTCCGGATTTGACCACCCACAAACCCCGCAAGACTCAGTCAATCATCAAGGAATTCTACAAGTCCTTAATAAAATGGAAGAAAAACTTGACGAAATAATAAGAGATCGAAGAAAGAAAATAGAGGATATGAGTATCGAGGAAATGATGCATGAACAACAATTGGTCGATAGAGAGATTAAGGAAATAATAAATGATTTGGGTTATAAAAGATTTCGAGGCGAGGAGATTAATGAAGAATATGAGAGAGACTGTGAAATTAGAATTCATAAGCTTAAGCAAGATTTTAATATATGGGGAAGTGAAGTTCGAAAAAAGGAGAAAGCTTACGAAGATGAAAAGCATTCTGCTGCCTGTCGTTACATGCTTTCTTGTTACTTGCGATGACGAGGATGATTATATTCCTTCAGGAGATATTATTGCTCGATATTCTACATCTATAGCAATCACACCTGACTTACCGATCGAGGAGCCCGATAATTCTCTAAAAATGGGGGATGAGCATCTCGACACTATTCCAGCAACGGAATCAGACGAAGTAATAAAGTCTAGTGTTGAGAACCTTGTCCCAATCCCAAGTGAGTTCAAGGGTATTTCTGACGATACGTGTGATGTGCACTAAATTGTGATGATAATCGTGTTCATGTTGAGTCCGAACTTGTGGAATCTTTGATTAACCGTGATACTTCGATTGATAATTCTTCTAAGATTGACCCTATTTTCGAGGAGTTCGCCGGTGAACTTGCTCATATTGCTCCAATTCCACCAGGAATTGTTGAAGACGATTTTGATTCAAATGATGATACTTCGAGTGATGACGATTATTTTGAGGACATCGAGTACGTTAGCCTAGAGGAGGTAAATGAAGTCGATCAAGAAAAGGAAGAGTTTGATTTAGATGACATTCTTCAAATCCAAGACGTTATCCTTCGTGAAAAATTGTTGAACGTTAGTCGTCTTATTTCTAATATCGAATCTTTGAAAGACAATCCTATTCCCATCATGGATAGTGATTCGTCCGAAACTTCTCTTTCTTTTTCGGATAATTCCTTACCCGAATTCGAGTCTTTTAGCGATCATACGGAAGAGACGAGAAGTGGCAGTACCACTACTCATGCTAATTACTCTCTTCCTGAGTATGAGTCGTTTCATTTTGATAATCCATCATTACCTCGTCCTCCTCCAAAACCACCGGATATTGAGATTTTAAAACCCGAGATTAACAATTTTGATGTGCTTAACAAATGATGAATCAATTGAAACCAAGAGATATGAAAAGTTGTTGTTCCAAATGATGAGACAAATACATCACATTTGTCATTCGTACCTTTCTTCCATTTATCACTTATCCCGAGGTTTCTCCTTTATCTAGCTTCACTGGGAGTGAAGATACGATCTTTGACCCTGGCATCTTCGCTTAGAGCCAGTGGTATTTCATTTGCTCTTTCCAAGAACAAATTATTCGGAGACCGTGAGTCAGCTGCAACTCGGTGAACAACAAACAGCCGCTTCGTGGGAGTTCACCCCATTCTCATCCTTTCCTATTTTTCTCATATTTTCAAGTAACTAATGTGATTTTTTATTTGTGATGAGAGAGGCATGTACTTTTTCCCAATTTCTCGATGTTTGTTTGCTTGTTTTTTGTGATTTTGTAGGATCGAACCAACAAAATTCAATTGAAGCCACTCGTGTCGGTTGATTTGTCCCGTTCTAACTCGAGCTTCTCATCCTTTAATGGTGAAATTATTTTTTGGGAGATCCATATCCTTTCATCTATCTATTCACTCTATCTTGCAACCTCTTAACCGCTTAGATTTTCGTAGAGACCCACTTTAAACTTGAGACAAATTTTCGTTTTTAGTATAAATGAAGGAATCTATCGATTTGATGTTACTTGCTTATTGTTTTGTTCTCACGTACCCGTTTTCCCACAAAAATAGCAAAAAATTTAAAATTTTTAAGAATCAATATTGTCAAAAAAAAATAAAAATAAAATAAAAATAATAAAAAAAAGTGTTAAGACAAGAATGTAGGTTTTCCGTTGATAAGAATAAGAAGTAATTTTTGACCCGATCGTACGTGTAGAGTTCTAGCTTTCTCCCTTAACAATTAATGATGATTTGTGCTAGTCTCATGTAGACTTTAAACATGCTAGACTTGAAATCATTAGTAAATGAAGACTTGTGCTAATCTCAAGTAGATTTTAAAAAATGCCGAGTTGTATTTTTATATAGGACTAAGTAATTTTGCGAAATTCTTTTGCAGAAGAATAAGAGATGATAGTGTTGATTACGAGTTAGGATGCTAAACAAAGTTTATTTGGAAAACTTAAAGGCTTATAAGAATAACTTGTGGTTTTTCTTCCCCGAAGTTTCTTAAAATGATTAATTATACAGTGTTCCTTTTTAATTTCTACAAATTAGAGTTTTAACTCTAAAAGTCTTAATCAACCATGATACAAGAAAAAGCTTTATCAATATCGTTGGTAAAAAGAATTTAGTTCAAGTTTATACTTTGGTTTTCTAAAACGAAATTTTTCTATTTGCAAAAATAATGTGTTTAAATCATTAATTAAAAAAAAATCTATAAAAATGTAGTTGGTAAATAAAAAGGATGCAAGTTATAAATCTTTAGTGTTAATAATTAATATACAAACTCCATCGCATAAGTACATGGGCATTTGTCGGTTCGCTCCCATTGACATCCGAAAGAAAGGTGGAGTATGTATATTTAGGATTGGTTATCATAATAATACACGAGCTCTTGTCGGAGGCGTGGCCCCGATGTTCGACGAAAGAAAAATTGAAACCGATTCCCTAGCCTTAAGTAAATAGAAATAATAAGTTTGCAAAGTTAGAAAATAATAGTAAAAGTTTCATATTCTAAAACCAAGGGTATTATTTTGAACTACGGTTGAAAAGTCTACAAGGCTTTTTCATCGAAGTTCTTGCGTTACGATAGTATTCTCCAGGATGGGTGTCAAAATCTTGCACATACCCGATGACGGTGGGATTTGCTAGAGAAGAAAGTCATTCATGGGACAAGTGAACCAACGATGTCTTAGCTAAGGATTTTTTGTATCATGCTTTGAGATGTGATCTTGCAAAGTGATTTTAACATATTAGTCCAAAAAGGCCCATTGAAAACCTGGTCGGATTTCATCTATCTAAATATGTGGATTTAATGGTTTAAATTAATTTGAACACACACACCTAAATATATGATTTATGTTGGGAAGAGGAATTCACAAGTTGTAATTATAAGTAGTCTTAGCATCTTAGCTCGTAATCAACGGTGATCTTATTTTTAAGCTTAGCATGGGAAAAGTGAAAAATCGAGGATGATGAAGTTATCTTTTAGACACTTAATTGTGCTTTTGTTCTATGATCCTAAAGTTACCAAAGAGGTCATGAAAAACAATACATTATGTCAACACAAATAATTAAGATTATAGTTAAATATCAAGAAAAAATCATAAAAGAGAAAAAATCCTTTTGAAGAAAAAGTGAAATCGAGTGTTATTAAATAACTATGTGATCCTCTTAACTTTCTCCCCCCCTCAACAAAACTCCTTTGCTACTTTTCAAAGGGTTTTAGTTTTGGGGAAGTATTTGAGGTATTTGGTTACAAGGCATGTGATAATGCGTGATGACACGGCAATCGTATAGGTATGGGAATTTGAATAAGTGCAAAAACACATAATCCATTTATCTTAAAATAGCCCAAACAAACCCAAAACAGACCAAAAAAGGCAAAAATATGCTTGAGTGTTTTTGTGTGTGAGTACGGTATATCAAAAAATCACAAGGAAACAGTCAAAAACGGGCAAGCACGGACACGAGAATCAGAAAAGTACAAAAATAAGCCAAAGAATCAAAGCCAAAGCTAGAAAAGTCAAGCCTCATCAAATCCATCACATGATCAACAAAAAGTCAACTAATAAAAGACAAAACCCAAAAATATTCCATTTTCACCCTTCAACTTTCAGAAAAGTTCATAAATGGCCCTTAGAACCTTAACGGGCCTTAAAAAGTCTTAAAAATCATACCCGTATATTATCTAGCCCAAAAGCCCAAATCTTAAGCCCAATTCCTAAATTCATTTACCTTATACTAAAGGCCAGTTTTGCAATTTCCAAAACTCCATTTTATAACTAAAAAGGGAGAAAAGAATTAGAAGGACCATTTGTGTAATTAACCCAAAGATCTAACAGTTTTAACTATAAAAAAAATGGGCGCCAAATCACTTTTCACTGTTCACTCATCATCTCCAAGCTTTCACCCTAGGTAAATCAAAGGGCAAATGGGAATTAAAGGATTCCTTTAGGTCCAATTCAGGATCACGTTGCAAGATAAGAGGGTCATTTCAGTCATATCAATGGATTACTTTAGCTCACTCATACTCAAGTCACACGTCAGCAATGGTGAAAGCACACTTAGTGGTGGGATTTTGTGCTAAAACTACTCACGCAACTAGCACAATGACTCCCCATTGGAATGACACGCTGGCAATCCTCAAGTGTCCACAATTTAATCAAACGGATGAGACTCAAGCCCTAATGATTGAAGGAATGAATGGTGATGATTGAAAGGGGCGTGGGCAGCAAGGCATGGCCTAGAATGTTCCTCTCAAGGCTATAAATAGCACACTATCACACACACATTGTATCTTCTTTTTCTGTTTTTAATTAGTTATAATTTTTAAGATTAATGTATTTTTTTTAAATCTCTTGTAATTTTCCTTTCCAATCAGGGTTTTTTAATAAATAAAAAAATAAGATTTTTTTTTTTTTTTTTTTAGTTAATGAAATCTACTTTATATAATCTGCCATACTTGTTTTTACTTTTTAAGTCTTAAATAAGCAAATGTGTCTTCTACTATTACTCAATAAGCATCTACAATAAGCTCAACAGCGCTCATGAGTTTATAAGCTCAGTATTTGAGCTTAATCAGTCAAGTCTATACTAAATATCTAAAATCAGTTTAACTAATACCTTACCTTGATTCATTGGATTATTAAGCTTTGGAAGGGAGACCTATCATGGAAGGGTCTCCAAGGACTTATACTAGCTTATCCAATAGGATAAGCTAGAGCTTGTAGCTGATAATTGAGTTTGAGCTTCTGTTTAGCTGAAGCTAAAGTAAGTTTTCATTTACATCCTTATGTCCTTTAAAATTTAGTTCAATATTAGTTCAATATTAGTTCATTAGTTAGATCTGCTGATTTGCTTATTCTATCTGCTTATTTGTGCTTATTGTTATTTCATTGTGCTTATTAGTTAGTAATAATTTTACGACCTGTTTTTTAGCCAATAGTTTAAATCTTAGTGTATCTTCATTTATGTCCTTAAAAATAATATAAAAACCAAAAAATATAATTAGTAACTATTGTAATCTTTAAATTCAGCTGATTATTAATTGTTGATTTATGGCTCATAAGTGTAATATAACCTTATGATATCTGGTAAAAGAAGATTTTGATAATTAAATCTATATTTCGATAATTTTTTCCAAATCTATCTTAAAGTTAAAGGAGTGTTTGGTTTAAGCATGTTTGACCACCAAAAGTCAAAGTTAACTATCCATTTTACTAGAATCAGTTTCATTTTCACTTATAATCATTAGGAAAAGCATTTTCAAAAGTTAGAGTTCAAAATCTTAAAAGTTAGGGCTTAATTTGTATGTGTCTGCACCAGGGGAAATTTCTTCCTTTGTTTTGATTGCTAATATTAGAGTTAAGCCTTTTAAGTTTAATTTGAGTTTGTGGTTTGCTCAAGCACACCTAATAGAGTGTGTAATGTGCAGGATTTCCTTCTAAGATTCTTGCATTTGAGTTTTACACTATTTGCAATTTTCATCAGCAGTACTAACATCAGTTAGTACTGCTGAACTTTTGAGCTAATATTAGTTCATAATTGTAGGATTTAAGGTCTTATTTTCATATAGCTTAAAGCTTAGGGATAGCTTAAGATAGATTAGGTCTTAGATTTCATTTACTAGCTTGTTTTCCTAGGTACATTTAGCTTAAAAAATCAGTGATTAGCCAAAAATACCAAAAATAGTAGTTAAAATAGTTTAGATTTTAATATTTAAACTCTGGCTTATAGTGTTAGATTTTATGGTTTAAATAAGTAGCTTGATAGTTGATTTATAAGTCTTCATAAGCTCATTTCAATTTTGGCCTTTTGAGCCATTTACCTTACTAATTTTAGCTTTTGAGTCATTTCCTAAGGTTAGCTACTTCATCATCAAATTAAGTGACTTTCAGTGTTTCTAGCTTAGATAGTTCTCTCAATTTTGGTTAAGCAACCATAAGCTATCTAGAACACCTTCCCTTTTTCATTTTGAGCTTAAAATGAGTTTTTTACAAGCTTTAAAGTGAAACCAAGGGCAAAAGCCCACTTTCTGTGAACAGCTTATTGATAAGCTATTACAGAGCTTATCTTTCACTTTTAGACAAAAAGCTTTGTTTTAAAGTTGTTTAAAATCTCGTTTTTAATAAGTTCTAATATTTAGTTTTTCAAAAAAAAGCAAAAAAATAAATAATAACAAATAGCAAAAAGGGGTTAACCACCCTCGAACCCACGACCTCTCACTTATAGACCCAATGCCTTAACACCATGCTACAATAGCTCATCCGTTCCTCTTTCCTTTTATTAAATCCTTATACTCATTTTGGTTTTATAAGCCAAATAAGCTGTCAAGCTTATTTCGTGGCTTATTTTATAAGCTACGACTTTGAGCTTATTTTTCCTAGGATTTATATAGCATAAGCTATTTCCTGTATTTTTTCTAGAATTTTTACTCTAAAGTTAGGTATTTTTAATCTTTTATTTTCATTTGAAACATAAAAAAATCATAAAAAATAGAAAATTAATCAGAAAAATAAAAATCTTTTTTACAAAATTTTCTTTTATTATAAAGTTTGTAGGAAAATTAGTTTCACTTTCGTAGGGTTTAATTTGCAAAAATTCACTTTTTAAAGAACGAGTTTTGTTTCCGTTCTCGGATTTCAATTTTTAAATCTCGTTAAAACTCCCTTTTGCCGTTCTAAGTTTTTTAAACTTCGTTTTTAGTCAATTAGAATACATTTTAAAAGAAAAATTCTAATTAGGTTTAATTTTATAGAATTTAGTTTTTTTTTTGCCTTAGTTTTAGTATCCCGTTTCGCGTTTTTAATTAAATTTTGAAATTGTTGCTTTTATTTAGTAGTGATAAGATTATCAAAAATATACTTTGCTTCAATTCAAAAGTAGAATCCAAGCTTAACGAGGTTTCAATTCACTAGCGTTGGAAACGACCCGGGTGATCATATTTATCCGGTTAAATATACGTATTATATATTATATTATATATATTTTTGAGAGTGAATTTTCCTTAGGGAATTTTCTTAATTGCTCTTTGAAGTATTTTATTTTATATATATTTTTTGGGTATATAAAATTGCAATCAGTCAAATATGTGATAATAAATGCAAAGTAGTATTTACCGAACTTGATAGCGAAATAATCAAAGACGAGAAGGTCATAGGTAGAGGAATTAGAAAAAGAGGGCTATATGTGATGAAATTAGGAAATAAACCGGAAGATAAAATATGTCTTGCAACTTTAGAAGAAAACTCCACTTTATGGCATAGGAGATTAGGTCACGCAAATATGCAATTAATTCAATCGTTGACTTCTAAGGAATTAGTTAGAAATCTACCTAAGCTTAAATTTGACCGACATTTTTGTGACGCTTAAAAAATTGGAAAGCAAACTCATGCTAGTCACAAAGCCAAAAATATAGTATCAATAACTAGATGCTTAGAATTATTACACATGGACTTATTTGGCCCATCTGCCATACGGAGTTATAGAGGAAATCGTTATACCTTAGTAATTGTAGATGACTATTCTCGATTTACATGGACTAGATTTTTAGGAAATAAAACCGAAGCCTTCGAAGAGTTTGAAATATTTAGTAAAATGATTCAAAATAAATTAGGATGTTCCATAGTGTCAATTAGAATGGATCATGGTCGGGAATTTGATAATGAAGTACAATTCGGAAACTATTGTGAGTTAAACGGAATTTCTCACAATTTCTCCGCTCCTCATACTCCACAATCAAATGGGGGAGTAGAAAGAAAGAACCGCACTCTACAAGAAATGAGTAGAACCATGTTAAATGAACAATCCATTCCACAAAAATTTTGGTGTAATGCGGTCGATACATCAACCTACATAATAAATAGAATCTCCATTAGACATATTTTAGGAAAAACTCCATACGAGTTATTAAGAGGTAGAAAACCAAACCTTAACTATTTCAAAGTATTTGGAAGTAAATGCTTCATTCTTAATACAAAAGATTACCTCACCAAGTTCGACCCAAAGTCGTATGAAGGTGTTTTCTTAGGATACTCTCAAAATAGTAAAGCCTATATAATTCTTAACAAACAAACAATGAAAGTCGAAGAATCCTTAAATGTGACATTCGATGAAACTCCTTCCCCGCCTAAAACATCACCTTTGGAGGATGATGATTTAGTCAAAAAAGAAGCTATTGAGTATAAAAAAGAACCTTAGAAATGATCTCGAAAGATAAATCTTTAGAAAATAATGACATCATAAACAAAAAAGAATCGAAAAGCCATCCATTAAAAATGTTATAGGAAATCTAAATCAAAGAACCCTTAGATACAACCCAAACAAAAAGTAATTTCTTTAGTTTTCTTTCAACCATACACCTAAAATTATAATTGAACCTAAAGATAAAAGTTGGGAAATTGAATGCAATAAGAATTAAAACCAATGTCATATCAAATGAAGTTTTGGGAATTAGTCCCTAACTCTAATAATATGACATAATTGAACCAAATGGGTATATAGAAATAAGCTTGACGAAAATGGTGTTGTATCTAGAAACAAAGCTAGGTTAGTTGCCCAAGGTTATAATCAACAAGAAGGAATTGATTATGACGAAACCTATGCACCCGTAGCTAGATTAGAATCCATAAGAATATTATTAGCTTATGCATGCGCACTAGACTTTAGGTTATTTCAAATAATAAAAGAGTGTATTCCTTAATGGTTTTATCAATGATGAGGAATATGGTGGCAACAAACTCCAAAATCATTACTTTGCAAAAACACTAAACATGTTATAGAACGTAAGAAAAGCGCTTTACAGACTCAAACAAGCTCCTAAAGCTTGGTATGATAGATTTAAAGCCTTTCTTATTAAACATAATTATACAATGGGAATGGTAGATAAAACACTCTTTACTAAGAAAAAGGACTCTAACATCATCATTGTCCAAATATATGTTGACGACATTATATTCAGATCAACTTGTCAAGAGATGTGCGATAATTTTGCCAAGATCATGCATGATGAGTTTGAAATGAGTGTGATGGGGGAACTTAAATTCTTCTTAGGACTACAAATAAAACAATTAAAATATGGTAAATTTTTTACCCAATCAAATTACATAAAAGAAATGCTTAAAAAATTTGGATTAGAAGACTCTAAGCCAATGAAAACTCCTATGTCTACGGAAACAAAACTCACGAAAGATGAAGAAGGTGAGTCCGTAGATAATACCAAGTATAGAGGTATGATAGGTAGTTTATTATACTTAATGGCAAGTAGGCCTGATATCATGTTTAGTGTTTGCCTTTGTGCACGCTTCCAAGAGGATCCCAAAAACTCTCACCTTGAAGCGGTTAAACGTATCTTCTGATACATTAAAGGCACTACACACTTAGGATTATGGTATCCTAAAGGGTCCGGCATAGAAACCATAGTATATGCGGACTCTGATCATGCGGGAGATTATGTGGACCAAAAAAGCACTAGCGGTATTTGTACGTTTATGGGATGTTGTTTAACATTTTGGTTTTTAAAGAAGCAAACCGCTCTTGTTATTTCCAATACCGAAGCCGAATATGTAAGCGCCAGAAAGGCATGTCAACAAGAACTATGGATGAAACAAGCTCTTATAGATGATGGCATTAGGTTATATGACATTCTTATAATGTGTGATAACAAAGGAGCTATAGACCTAAATAAAAATCCCGTACAAGACTCTCGTACAAAACACATTAAGATTCGTCACCATTTCCTTCGTGACAATGTTCAAAAAGGAAATATTTCCATAGAAAAGGTTTCATCAGAAGATAACATTGCCGATATTCTAACTAAACCCCTTAAACGTGAGGCCTTTAATTACTTATGTCTAGGTCTAGAAATGATGGAACAAATTGATTAAATACATATTAAGTAGTCTCATTACTATAAATGATTGATAAGGTACTTAAAAGTAAACAAGAACAATGAACTACAATCAAAACCAAAATGCCAAAATCAAAAAATTAGGAAAATTTATTCGTCAGATGGGCGGGCGGTCCCCTTAAAATTAAAGGGGACGGCCATGTATTTAAGGGGACCGGCCATCTGACAGTAGATAAAAAGCTTTATTTTTTCTTCCTTAAATCTGAGTCTAGGATTCTATTTTGCACAAAATCAAAGATTGGGAATTTTTCAAAAAATATTCTTTATACAATTATGTAACCTCGGTTTTGTCAAGGTTTAAGATTCTCTACTTAATGTATGTATATGTAAGTCCCAATCTATTTCCCCAAAATCCTTCTCACAGCTAGGATCACTTGAAAAATCTATTTTTATACATTGTTGATATATGCTAAAAATATTTTTCAAATCATGCATAATGGACTCACACTTGTTGTCAAAATATATAATCTAATATATATTTTTCAAAACTCTTGATTGAGCAAAATTAAATCAAGGAGCACTTGGATTATTTCTTAGGTTTCTTATCTTAGAGTCGAAATAATCGTTACTCCACATTTGTCGCATATATAGGCACACACTAGGGTTATAAATACAAACACAAGTCTCATTTAAATGTGTTTACGACATACTTTTCTTGTTTAAGAAATCTTAGGAGCATTACAAGTATTAAAACTATTTGCTTAATATGCTTTCTATTGAAGACTTTTATTTTACCTTCTTGCATGCTTGTTTACATATTCTTGCTTGATAAATTCTACTAGTCTTGATTATTATTGAAACAAAATTAGGACTTTATATGCTTGCTTTCTTGCTAAATGTTATAGTCTAGGTTGCCATAAAAATTAGGACTTGCTGCAGAATGGCCACAAAACAGTCCACCTTTTTACCATTTCTTAAAAGAAAACAAAAACCTAGAAATTATGGACACTTCCAGGTGGCGGCCCCCTTAGCTCAAAGGGGCGGTCCCCTTAAAATTAAAGGGGCCGACCATGTATTTAAGGGGACTGGCCACCTGATGCATGAATTCTACTATTTTTTTTCTGCTTTTTGACCCTCTTTCACATAGACCCAACTATAATTTCCCAATACTCACCAACATTCCTTGGATTTGTTTTCTAACAATGTCCATAACCAATCCAAAATCACATCATCTTCCTGAGTATAAATAAACTCCTCTTCCTCAACATATCACCACATTCAACAGTCCTCTCCAATTCTTCCCCCTCACAAACCGTTACCTAAACCTTCAAGGTTGCCAAAATGTCCATAAGACCCGTATAGAGAAGGAAGTTAAACTATTGTAACACATCCAATGAGGTCGATGTTAACTTGCCTACACCAATGCCCAAACCACAATATCCTCTTAAAGAACCATCACAAGCAAACACTCCTACTACTCATTCAAACCATGTTTCACTACAATCTCACTCACTTTTACTTAGTGATTCTTGTGACACTAATTTTGGACAAGCTTCCATTCCACTACAAAGCGTCAATCAAACTCAACTCACACAACCCCATATCCTCACATACTCATCAATCCACAGTTGCTAGTGTGCTTCATGCTCAAACTCCACCCTCACCTCAAGGTGACAACCACACTCAACCTCCACTTCCTTTGTCTCCAAGTAGAGAAATGCTCATGAATGACAATAATCAACTTCAAGACCTATCAAACCTTTTAGCTATGCACCTCTCACAACGCAACACTCCCACATCACCTTATTCTCCAAACTTGCCTCACACCCTCAACTTAGACCAAGTTGAACAACATGTTGGATATTATCCTTGTTGCATCTTTAAAACAATTCCTAACCTTGAGTGAAGATATCAATTGGATGGAATTTCTTCTTACTCGACCACAACCACCACTTCAAGTTTACCGAGACTACCCTCCAACAACCACCTCCGCTATAAACTCTCCACCAACAACCAACTAAGCATGTTACATGCCTACTCTTTCTCGCTTTTAAATAAATGTCTAACCCTCTTGTTTTGCAAGCAAGTCTAATGGTTTCCTATGGCAATCTAGGAATGTTAGGATCTTTGTAGTTCATCTTTATGTATGTTGCATTAATATGCTTCCAGCATATTATTTTAATTGTGATGTATGCATGATTGTGTTTTATACACAATTCTTATGTTTAATGAATGCTCTTTAGTCTTATATTTTTTATGCACTTGCTTGTCTTTAATTTTTTTTAAATGTCTCATATTCTAGTATTTTTCCTCTTTCTTTGCTATATGTTAAGAAATTGTTATCTTGCTTTTCTAACTTGTTTTTGTAACAAAGTTATCATAGCTCGATTCCTTGGTGCCCTTGAACGAGGGGGAGTACACATCAAGGGGGAGCATTTATTCTGTCGATTTTACTAACATTTATCGACGAAGCCTTTTTGATTCTAAAAAGGAGAGAAATGAAATAAAACTCACTAAATACTTGTTTAAAAATAATTTTACATTTACAGCGGTATCGTCAGAGGATATCTCAGACGAACCAATCTGTTGATAGAAATAATGCCTAAAAACTTTATTAATATTTTTCGACCTCTCTACATTTTGATAATCACAAAATGTAAAAACGATTAATGGAAAATTATTCGTAAACAAGTAATTAGTAGTAAATTTTCATTTTGAAAATTTAATCACTTAAATGTATGAATAAATAAATGCTTAATGCATTTTATGATCAAATGATTTTTTATTTTACCTCACATTTTTTTATAAAAATGTCACAAACATTTTTATAACTTTTACAAAATATTTTTAGATTTAAAAGAAATGTTTTAATCAAATAAATATTTTGAATTCAATTTTTCTACCTAAAACGACTAAAAATGTTCCAAAAAACACCTCCCCTCGAAAAGATAAAAAAGAGAGCGTATAGGCCTGGCCGCCCCCCCTAAATATAAGGGCGGTCCTCTTAATTATAAGGGGGCCGGCCAGACAAAAAGTCTTCTCAATTTGCTATAAATACTGGACTGTTTCCCACTGATTTTCTTACCTTTTGCACTCATTATTTTCTGTTTAAAATCAGTTCACACATCTCCTACAATCCTTTGATCATTTAATCTTAAGCTTTTGTTTCCAAGTGATCCAAGCTTAATTCCTCAAGTGCAAGAGAAGAATACTTCTTATCAACAAATCAAGAAGTATTGTAGTTTTGTTTTTGTTATTGTGAAGGTGTAGTATATCTTGTAAATCATTTGTGTATATTGTGAAGGTGTGTATTGTAGTTGTGTGTAATAGGTAGATTGTGGTGATCATTGTAAGTATAGTTAGATCGTGGTGATCTTTGTAAGTAGTGTTAGATTGGTGTGATCGTAGTAGTGTCTAGGTGTAGTGAAGTTGTGAAGCAAAGTGAAGTTGTGAAGTGTAGTGAAGTTGTGAAGCGTAGTGAAGTTGTGAAGTGAAGTGAAGTAGTGAAGTGAAGAGAAGTTGTGTAGTGAAGTGAAGTAGTGAAGTAAAGAGAAGTTGTGAAGTGAAGTGAAGTTGTGAATTGTTGTGGAGTAGTGCGGTTAGTATTTTAGTCCTCAAAATATAAAAGTTGTGATAGATTGGTTCTAGCTAGGATTAGAACTCAACATTTGGCTTAGTGTCGAAAATCGGTGTAAGCTTAGTTGTGTACGGTTTTCTCCGCCTAAAGGGAGTTTGTTGACATAGTGAAGAGAACTCTCGAGTTTGGTGCTCGGGGAGTGGAGTAGGGCGAAGAGGTGCTTCGTTACCGAATCACTATAAATCCTTGTGTTGTGGTTTGATCTTTCTAACTCTTATCTCTTGTCTTTCATATCATTCATTTACATATTTGTATTGTTCATATTGTGCACATATTGAGATCACATAAAGTCGAATCTAAGTTTTTATAAATAAACTGTACATCAAATTAAAAAGCGATAAACTATTCAACCTCCCTTCTAGTTTTCCACAATTGGTATCATGAGCCACGTCAAACAAGATTTTTAAAATAAATTGTATTTTAAAACTTGAATCGATCTATGGAATCAAAAAAATATTTAGAAGGGCAATCTATGCAAAGACCACCACTATTTGAAAGTGATGGATTTATTTATTGGAAAAATAGATTCGAAACTTATGTGAAATCAAAAGATCTAGATCTTTGGCATGTTATTACCTATGATGATTTTCCTCCTATTCAAAATAATCCTGAAACTAAAAAGTATGAAATTGTACCATTTGATAAACAAAACGATGACCTTAAAAAGAAACTTGCTAAAAATAATGAAGCCAAAATGGTAATTTATAATGCTTTGCCACGTAAAGAATACGAAAGAATTTTTATATGTAAAACCGCAAAAGAAATTTGGGATACTTTGTTAATCACTCACCAAGGTAATAGTCAAGTCAAAGATAACAAAATAGATCTCCTTGTTCAACAATATGAACAATTCATGATTCCGAAAGAGGAATCGATAGATAATGCTTTTGCTAGATTTAACACTATTATTACTAGTCTAAAAGCACTTGATGAAGGTTTTTCTAGCAAGAATTATGTTATGAAATTTCTTAGGGAACTTCATCCCAAATTGCGTGCAAAGGTTACGGCTATTAAAGAATCAAAGGATTTAACATCTCTATCACTTGACGAACTTATTGGAAACTTAAAAGTTTATGAAGTGATAATAAAGAAAGATTCCGAAATGGTCAAAGGCAAAAGAGAACAAAATATATCTCTTGTCTTAAAGGCCAAAAAGGAATCTAGTGATGAAGATAGTTCGACCTTTGATAGTGAAGACGAAGAATAGGCTATGGCCGTGAGAGACTTCAAGAAGTTTTTCAAAAGACGAGAAAGATTTGTAAGAAAACCAAACGATGAAAGAAAGTCATCCCAAAGAAATAAAAATGACAAGAATGACAAAAGCGAAAGAAAATGCTTCAAATGTGGAGATCCAAATCATCTCATTGGAGAATGCCCAAAACTATCAAGAAACTGGATTAACAAAATACTTGTTTGTTAAATAAGCTCATGCTTTGCTTCAAATTGTTCAAACAGTATAAATAAAAGATTTCGGTAGTATAACAATTTTCCCCAAAATGTTATAAGGCTCTATAATCTTTCATATGACTCTTCAATTATTGAATTTCCAATGTATCAACTGCACCCTCTGTGCCTTATTTACCTGAGAAACATGCTTATAAAAACGTAAACATAATGTTGTGTGAAATCATAGGTTTTGTAAGTCAATAGTAGGACCGCAAGATTTCCAAGTGAATGATTAAGAACAATATGCAAACATAATAATAAAATATTATGTTTTCCTAAGCTCTTGACACTGAAGATGACTTGTTTGAATGCACTAAATTAGCCAATAAATGCTCGTGAATGATGTTTAACCCGTAACATCCCAATACGAAATTGGTATACGTTTTGTTGTCTGGCAATCACAACTCAGTGAGCGCTACTCACACCAATCGGGGATTGTCAATCCCAAATAGATCTATTTATAACATTCGCGCTCACAACCTAGTGATTGACAGTTCATGATAAAGGCTCAGTGGGTTATCGCTTACTTTAGGTAAACAAGTAACTCCATTGTTTATTAAATGTACTCTTTACGTCCAATTTGTAAAAACAAAACTTGTTCTCACCACAAAGATGTAATTCATTTAATAAGTGTTAAAACATTGGGGCTATGATAACTCGCTTAGTTAAATAGTCATCTAAAAATGATAATGATATTTCCGCAGCTAATGAATCACCGTCAAACACCTAAGTAAATACGGTACGTCTTAGTTTACTACTTTTAGACTAACGACGCATAAGTAAACTACATAACAATACTAGTTTATTTATCTCATCATATATACTGTTATCACTTGTGTGGTAATAAATTCTACTTAAAAGAATTAGTTTTTACTCGTTTGCTCTTGGGAAGGTATACGACTAAGGATGGGTATCGTTAATAAATATTCATTTATTAACCGGATAGTTTATACCCCTTTAGTTTGCACTTTGACACTTTTAGTCCCTCAAGTTTATCAAATTATACTTTCATAATTTAAAAACAGCACTTTTTACAACTTAGAAAAATATTTTCCATAAACAAGTCCCTTTACTTTATTAATTTTGGAAGGAAAATGCAGTTTTGACCCCAAGTTTTCATATTGTCTCTTTTTAGTCCTAAACTCTGTAATAAATCATACATTTAAGTCACGTTTAAGTTCTAACAAGTGGTAATAGACTTCATTTGACTCCAATAAGCCATATATGCTGTCACAATTTACAAATAAGCTCGGATGAGCTTATTTGAGCTTACTAGGCCTTAAAGTCCATTTAAAACGACCCGATTAAGCCCGTTAACCATTTTTAAAAGTTTAGTCTTATCTAATTTGGGTCTATTAGCACAAACAAGTTTCATTAAGCCCAATTAAGTTCAATAAGCTGTTTATAGCTTATTTATAAGCCGTAAGCCCTTTATGGGCCTGTTGGGCCTTATATGTTCACAAATTTGACTAGAAGTCCAAGTTTAGGCCCGTTTACTATTTAATTAGATTAAGAGTTCAAGTTTACTTCCAATAAGTTCATTTAAGCCTATTGAGCTTATAATTAAGCCACACACCCCTTGGTGGGCTGTTGGGCCCTTAATGGGCCTCGCTATTTGATTGTCGAGCCCATTAAGCTCACCAAACTTTCAAGTTAGTTTAACAAGGACCTGGTCATGCGTGTTCATCCTAGTTTTCTTCATACAAGGTTCGTATAAGGACTAGACACTACTCCACGTCTACTAGTATGTGACGTGAGTCCATATGTGGTTTTCTAGCCTCGTCAACTTATGTGGCGAGCTAGGATTCAACCATAGTTTCCACAAAAGTCATCAAAACCCTAATCCCAGTCCTTACAAGTCGTACTTCCTATGGTCCTTAGCAAGCGAGTTTTCTTACAAGATTATGCGTCGATGTGTACTAATATGCACACGTTCAATACTTAGTTAACCAAGTTTCATCTTTTAAATCCCTTTACCACCACAAGTTCGATAACAAGTCATATATAACACATATACATACACATATATATACGTGACATGCATGGTGCGAAACCATGCATGTTCATGTCCCAAAGTTTCAACCAAAAACCCTAGGACGAGCAAGGAAACAAGTCAAACTCACAAGAACCTTGAGGTTCTTGTTCGGGACATGCATGGTGAACCATGCATGCTTTACGTCACTTAGGCGTGTTACACCCAAGCCAAACATGACTTTAGTCACAATGGCTCAACAAGGATACAAATATGGGTCGAGCTAGTCACACTACAACCTTGAAGTTAAGTGTGCGTGACATGCATGGTGCATACCATGCATGCTCACGGCTCCTTGGCTTGAACCAAAACAAACCAACCACGACCCATGTTGCGAATGCATTACGAACGAAAGGAACAAGGGCGAAACAATAGAGACTTACAAAGGTCCTAAGTTTTGCGAGGAAGACGAGATGATGTCGAGTAGAAGAAACGAGACCCTACTGTGATTGTGGCTTGATGCTTGCGATGTCACAAGAAAGAAATCAAAAGAAATTTGTGTCTTGTGCTTCTGTGACCCACGTCTAAACAAGAGGGAAAAAATGAAGAGGTTGCGGTCTCTTCGTTGGTTGGCTGTGAACCGAGCAAGGAGAAGAAACACAAAATGGAATTGTGTTTCTTGTTTAAAGTTTAGTGAGTTTTGTTTGTGTGAGTTTTCAAGAGTGTGAAATGGTGTAAGTGTTCAAGTATTTATAGGCCAATGCTTAGTTAGCTCTTCTAGTCACACTAACTAGACCAAAACCGAACCAAGTCCTAGTGGTTTAGTGGTTTCTAGTTCATTAGACATAGTTTTCTTAAACTACTAAGTACATGTTTTAATTACCTCTAAGATGTACAAGATTTTGCTAAGATATGCAAATCTTAAGGATTTAGTGTGTGTGTGTTGTTTAGCCGCGACAACCAAGGAAAACAAGAAACAAATGGTTATTAACCATTGGGTATTTAGCTAATTAGAGACCATAAGTACATATCTTAATTAAACATAAGATGTACAAGTACTTTAAGTGATACTAGGAAGATTTTTGGTGATTTGTGTGTGGTTTTGCTTGTAGCCGTGGTATCCAAGAGAAAAGGAGCAAGAAATGTTGTCATCCAATGTATAATGTAGCTTAACTAAGAACATTAAGGACTAACATTAATTAAAGAGGGTTTGTACATGTACTTAAGGATCAAAAGAAGATTTCTAGTTGTTTTTGTGTGTATAACTGGCTCCTAGTGGGTTATATACACAAAATTGATTTAATTTTGTGTTAAGGTTTTAAAAGTGGGTATTGGTTTGAGTCTAGGTAAGTCTAGGTATTTCTGGGGTGTGTCCAAATGCATTTTATTACGAAACGTAACCCTTTTACGTGACCAATAAAAATAAAATACTCAAAGTCAATAATTTTCTTCTTAATAATTATATGTTATTTGGTTGATGTAAACCTTAATTTATTTGATGACCGTTTACATTAATGATTATTTCTAGTCTACGCGATTTATCTTAAAAGTTAATTTAAAAAGTAAACGTGTGTTGGACCAAAATAAATAGGGACGAATAATAAGAGTCGTAAAATGACCTAAAATTGAGAAATGTTACAGTCTCCACCCGTTAAAAGAGCTTTTTCCTCAAAGCTTAAGACCTTGTAGTGGATGACGTAGCCCGGTTTGTGAAAAGCTGTGGGTATTTCTGTTTGAACGAATCTTCATGTTCCCAGGTGAACTCAGGTCCTCTCCTAGAGTTCCAGCGAACCTTAACCAATGGTATCCGGCTTTGCTTCATTCGTTTGATCTCCCGTTCCATGATTTCAACGGAGATTCTCTCCCGTTGCTACTTTTGTTGCCTTAACCAATACTCTTGAGCTTTTGAACATGAGATAACTGTCAACCGAGATTCTCTCCCGTTGCTACTTTTGTTGCCACAAAAAGTCAAAGTTTCATTCCCATAGGGAACTTGAACAAGTTTCTCATCGCACACGATCACGGCGTGACATCTTCTTAACCAGTCCATACCGATAATGATGTCGAAACTACCCAGTTCTACGGGCATTAGATCTATGTGGAACGGATGGTCTAAGAAATTTAAAGTGCAACCTCGTATAATAGTGTCTATCCCGACTATTTTCCCATCAGCTAATTCGACATCATAACTATTTTCTAACGGAGTTGGGGCGATGTTAATCAGGGAACTAAATGCAGTGGATATAAAGCTTCTATCGGCACCAGTGTCGAATAAGATAGATGCATAGTGGTTGTTTAAGAGGAACGTACCCGTAACGACATTGGAATCTGGGTTTCCCGATGCATTCCCTCTCTTCTCTGCATTCCCAACTGCATACACCCAGCCTTGTGCATTCCCATTTCCTCCATCCTTATTCTTCAACTTAGGAAAATCTCTATTGAAATGCCCTGGTGCTCCACACTCAAAACAACCATTCCCTTTGGGAGCTGCCCCCATTGCCCTTCTGAGTATTAGCAACATTTGTGTTACCAGTACTCCTGCAATCGCGGGCAAAGTGCCCTACTTTGTTGCACTTGTGGCACTTCTGGGTGCATGGGCCATTGTGGTGAAAATGGCACTTGGTGCACTTGGGCAAAGATCCCCCATACGGCTTCTTTTCGCCTGTCCCCATATTGTAGACCTTGACGACATTCTGGCTCTTAAAGGGTTGTTGTTGGTGACCATGGTTGTTTCTGGATGAATCATCAGCCTTCCTTTTGTTGTCAGACTGCCTTTTTACTTAGGTGTGGAGTTTCTGATCCATCAAGTCGTTGGCCAACTCAATAGTCTCATCCTACGTTGGCAGATTTGACGTTCCCATAAATGTTGTCAGGAAGTCCACTGATGTACTTGTCAACCTTCTCGGTTTCATTGGCAACAAACTTGGTACATATCAGGGTTAGCTCTTGGAAATGTTCAGTGTATGTTGGAACATCGTTCCCCTTGACCTTTAGGTTCCACAGCTCGATTTCTAGTTTCTTGATTTATCCCTGTGGACAATACTTGTTTGTCATCTTTTTCTTGAGTACTTCCCAAGTCATTGCATATGCCTCAGGACCTAAGGTTCTTATCTG